>NQII01003234.1:215570-258930 GCA_002778355.1 Clitarchus hookeri | reverse complement strand
TGGAGGCTCAAGATGATTCCACCGAGAAACGGGAGAAACTCGCTAAAATAAAACTAGCAAGGTGGGTCCTTCCAAAACGATAACCAAATTACAAAATTTAAATAAAAAAACAAACACCACAATACCCATATGAACTAATTACCACATTAGCCCTGAACTAGTAATTCAAATACTGCCAAGAAATAACCCCCCTCCCTTTTTCCAAAACCCACAATTACAATAAAAAGTTATGCGTACATAACCCAAACAAAACACATTTAACACTTTTATTACCTTTTTGGACCAATTAATTTATTATATGCTAGTACCATGGATTTTTCTATAAAATAACATTGCTAATAAGAAGATCCTACGAAGTCTCTGGCAAGTGGCAAGTAATTAAACAATAAGTGGCAGGTAGGGTTTGCAGGACACTAACACTGTCGAAAAACTAAGCCTAAACTTGGGGATGAAATATCTTCGAATGGGAGATGTGTAACAAAAGCTCCAGTTTCAGGGTCAGCCAGACAGGCTGCTACAGGAGTCAAAAACTGCTGGATCCGATATGGACCTGCCGAACGAAACGACAACTTTGACATTCTCTCTTTTACCGCCTTACCGGTAGGATGAGTTCCGAAGAAAAAAAATCTCGCCTACTTAAAATGGATTTTGTTTCCTATTTACATTGAATCGCTCACGTGTCCTCTTGTTAGATGCTTTCAAAACTCTAGGGGCTGATGCCCAAACTTCCCCGATGACTCCCACATCCTCAGGAAGCAAATCACTTAATTGCCACAAATGAGACAATGGATTGTTTGGAAGTACATGNGCAAATCACTTAATTGCCACAAATGAGACAATGGATTGTTTGGAAGTACATGCACATTAACAGGAAATAGGTTGAACTCTGCGATTTATTACGAGCTTAATTAAATACCCTCTGGAGCCAATGCAAGCTTCTGTAGAGGTTGGTCTGGTCCTTCGCAATGAGAGCAATCAGAGCTGAACGGAGGATTCGGTTGAGACGCCTCGGAAGCGAGGGAAGGGGATTGTACAGGGACAGAGCAATATGCTCGTTCCGTCTTAAGTTCCAGACGGCAGAAACGCGACTGCAGCACCGAGCGCGGTGACGTCACAAGTCCCTCCGGAGAGCGGAGCCAATAGCAGCGGCAGCAGAACAGCTGTCGTGACGTCACGCACACAACCTCAGCACTGCGCTTGCAGCCATTACGCAATAACCGTTTCAAGCAGCCCGCGAGACGTAAAATTATGCAAAGCAGGTAACCATCGCTTCTACCACTGCACACTTCACTTACACGTCACCCTGCAGGCAATACGTACTGCATACATTTGCGCACCAACAATCTGCAATAAGCAGCTCCCATAGACCTAACTAAGCATGCTTAGGCTTACGTTGAAGACACAATTTCCGCTAGGAAAAATAAATCTATTTGCTTACAAGGCTAAAGAAAATTTAAATTTACAAAATCAAATAACATCAAGCTTTCTTGCGCATAAAAGTATGGAAATGTCCAATGTAGCATACATTACCGTCATGAGAGGTATCCGCAGTAGAATTGAGACATTTTCTTCATCAAAAAATTTATTTCAAGTGCACTGAAGACTTTAGTGTCACTATTATGTTAAAATCAGACAAAACTTCAAAAGGAAAACCAAAAAAGTTGTTTTTTATTAGCATTTTACAAAAAATGTAGTTTTGTATAGAAAGAAAAATAAATTTTCTGCAGAAACAAAAAAAAGACAAACTCTTGATATACTTTCACGGAATTCAATTGTTTTAATGCCAAATAAATCTCAATATTAAAACAGTGTAAGCCATACAATCGAAATAATAAAATAACCAGTTAACTGATAATATTACGACATTAATTTCCCCAAAATGTGTTCCTGGTGTATCAAAGAATTTAATTGTATTATAATTAAAAACTTTACATTAGTGTTAAGTTATTCTTACGCTGTATACATTCCGCCCTTCCAAAATCAATTGATCCATGATAGAATTCAGTTACACTCTTGTAATCTTTTCAAGATTAGTTAACTTAAAGTAATATAATAAAATACCTCCTACAATTATATCCCATATATTTCCCTTCCATGCGATCTCACGTAGATTAAGATATAGGACTTTGGTAGATGTGAAACTCAACAAATCAATCAATCAATTTGAAAATATTGTAAATGTCTTGATTATGTTATATGTGAATTCTCTTCCAGGTTCTTATAATAATTTTGTATACATACATATTTTGTAACGGTGGGAGCACAGTTTCTAAAATACCATTTTACATTCAACTCCCTTTAATGTTAGTTAATTGCACATACATGCATTAGGTTTCCAATAACTTTTTTTTCAATTTAAGGTTTAGAGTAGCATTAAATGCAAACTGTCTACAAATAAAAACCTTTAAAATTACTGGTCAGCCACAGAGGCCTAAAAAAAATTATTCGCAGATACTATTGAATGAAGCCTTTGATGAAAAGACCGAGGGTATCGCGAACCACCGCGGGGCGTCTGCAGCATCCGCGTTCAAGATTGCACGGCAAAGGACATCTCTCAAGGTCAAGGTCCGACTGCTAACTTGCCATCACCAACGCCGTAGTGTACCACACGTAACAGCCCACCTGCGAGAGCGAAGACGAAGGCAGTTCGCTCACCGAGTCTTCCTTTGCAACTCTTTCAACTCCTACCCACAAGCTATCCCACCGCATCGAAGAGGCTTCGACCCAGTCAACATTCCCACTGACAACAACCCCGAAGACCAACGGAAATGCCGCAAAAAAAACTTCAAGAAAAAAAGGTATTTCCAACATTTACATAAACAATCAACTGTGTTAATCAGAACACTTAAATGTCTTTCATTTAAACGGGTCTCGTAAATTATTGGTCTGAAAGAAAGAGAGAAATGATTTTTTTTTCTTTTTACTATGAGAAAATTTTACTATATGAATCTCGTTCGTAGGCAGCATAAAAGTTGTTTGAAATCGATGATTGAAGATAACTAAAGATGTTCACATGGGTTTTAATGTTATTGCATCTCGGTTTCTTTTTTTCCTAGCACGATAAGGTACATATATTTTCTTCATGTAGGAGGTGAATTTACATATTATTTAAAGGGTAAATGTTTTGCCCAATATCACTATGTTCGGCCACAACTTATATCCAATCAACAATACAAATAAGTTAATATTTTATTTATTACTTACCTGTTGCATAGAATTCAAGTATTTTGTCTATTTAATGATTTTTACAAAAGCGTTTAAAATCGTGCTTCAGAGTGGCCATTGGCTAATTAGCAATTTCCTCTCATGTAATTCTGAGTTTCACGACATCCACACAGAGGACGCAAATGACCTCTTACAAATGAGGCTTATCTTTCCAGCGCGTACTTATTTCCAAAACAAATATAAATATGGAACACAAATCACACGCGCACTAAATGAAAGATCACAAATACTACTACTACTACGGAAGGGTGTCGTGCCGGGTGATGGCGCTGGGGTTTCTCGTCGCATTCCGGCGCTGCTCTGTGCTCACTTCACTTCGACCTATCGACTCTCGACATCTCGATGTTAAGAGCCGCTCCAATCTCTCCACTACGCATTCAACTCTTTCACGGAAATATGCACGAAAGCTACAACGGAAGTATGGGAAGAAGCTTCACCATTCGTGCATTCTCAATATTGTCAATTTCATGTACGTGGGATAACGTTTGATAGTTCTAGGAAAGTAGCGCGGCCACAATGTATCCTTCCACCACAGCTGGTTTTTAATGAGGAAAAATACGTTTGCAAACAAATGTTTGAGTCTAATACACACTTGCATTTTCCTCTTTCCTCGTGTTTCCTGTCATGGCAGGCACTGAAACACTGACGTTAGCTAACTTCCGTCCAGTAACAAATGTAGGATATTATAGCTAGACTGTAATTCCAAACCTGTTTTATTTTCGTAATCGTTAAGTTAAGGTTTTTGGGGTTCTGTTAATTTTATTCAGATGTAAAAAGTAGTGGGAGGGGGGGCTCTAGTTCAACGTCTTTCGTGAGACGGCATTGTTTTGAGGTTCTTACGAGTGTGTGGTATTTTGAGTGGCATATTGTTTTGATTTTGCTCGAATGGAAATAGCATTTAAATGACTGTAACTTCAAAAATTTTACCTCCAATGAAAAAACAAAGCGCGATACACACGTAGCTGCTCGTATTCGAACAGATGCAGCAATACAGCCACACACACTTCGACCGAAGTTAAACTTACACTCGTTGAGTTTACGGTATAGGCAAATAAACAAATATTGTTTACAATATATAAAAGTGTTAAAAGTGTGGCTTTTTCGTGACACGTGCGTTTCAATAATTAAAGTAACGGTATAAAAATCAAATATTTACAAAACACGCAAACTTACTGTTTGTAAAATTCGCAACCTCTTGAACATGTGTTTTTCTGTGAAAATCCTTGCAAGTTTACTTCACTGAAATCACGTTGTTCATCACTAGCACTAAATAATTGATTTACATAATCATCCAGCAGTTTCGACACTACGCATATTTCCTGAATCCAACAAACATAATCTCAGAAACGTAAATTATATTCGTTTAACTTCATTGCGGAAGGCGGTTAAGTAAAATGGAGGAACGAGCAGCTTTACGAAGCGGTAAATACGTGCTGATTGATATTGCATTTCACTAAAAAAAAACGCACTACAGCGGCACCTACAACAAACTATGCTTAAAGAAAGCAAATAAATAAAATAATTAACTACCGATAAAATATTCTGACAACAGCAACAAGATACTCGTATAAACACGATGAGAAAAAAGCACATGCACAATGGCGTTCAACAGACTGGAAACTGGAATCATGGCTAGCTACTGACTGGAAGCGTTTGCTGTTCTAACGTGTTGTCATGCTATTTCATAATTGCCAAACACGTTTTTACAGACAAATAACTAAAAGCAAAAAAAAAAAATCATTATTATAATATTGCTTTAAAACATAATCGAAACAATACATTTTGTAATTATAATTACATTTTAAATTATAACTTTTATTTCTCCGCAATATTTTCTTTCAAAGCCATCATCAAAATCGCCAACCTAACAACATGCATACTGCAGCAATTCATCAGCTGATGCAATACTTCACAAATGAGAGCATTTACTGTTTACATAGTGTGTATGTTGGTCACATTGTCTGTCAGATTTTACCCCACTTATATGAAATAGACGGTACACGTAAACAATGGTGTAGTAATTTTGTGAACAATTTCTTTGATTGTTTACAAACATCCACGTAAATGCCACGTGCAAATGTCACTTCGTGGCTGGTGCCATAACTCGGAAAACCACTACAGCACATTTCGCATTCGACCGGTGTGGAGAAGTGGGTAGTTATTAACGTTTCTTCTTAAACTTTGAGTTTTTATAATATTACATATGTTCTCCAGTATTCTTGAAGGTAACCGCCAACAACTTCGCCAAGTTATTCATTGCACTTCTTAATCCTCACTTTCTAGATTCCATTTGAAATTCTCGGGTGACTTTCTGATGTACTCCAGCATTGAAGAATGAATTTCTTTGGTATTTAAGCATTTGACGTCTTGTAGCTAATATTTAGTTTCACATTTCCTGTGGATTTTTTTTTATATCCACTATCAAGGATGTCATTCAAAGTTTTCTTTTGTCTGCTATTTTATGGATGGAGTAGCAAAATCTTCATTAACCAACATGACAAACTTTTGACTGGTTCAAAGACACCCTTGGGCTTGTAACTTCAGCTGCCTGAACTATACTTGTGTGTTTTTATATGCTTGAGTGTACTGATGGTTGTTTTGTCTAGAGGACGGAAGTAAATAGTAGAATTTTAGTGGTTTACTGTTTACAATCTGTATGGATGGGAGATCCTAATTTCTAAAGTCAAGGGCCTCGGCAGCCGATGCACAGAGGGCAAAAAAATAATCATCCGATTTCACAAGGCTATAACGTTTACATGAATGAAGATAGGACCTCGCGGCAAATAGTGCAGTAAACATTGAAATGTAACGTTTCCCCTGGCGCATGTTGGATATCGCTGGTTCACTTGGTTGCTGATAGGTGTCGCCCTGGGGCTACTAGCGCGATCGTTCAGTGTGCGTCGGGATGGCGATAGCACAGCCACAAAAAGCGTTTTGCGTTCTCCGTTTCAGAAAGTGTGGGTCACTTATAACTGGGCAGCGTGATTTCCGTCGACAGTGTGGCACTGTACCTCCAACAGCGCACAGCATCTGACCTTGGCACGAGTAGTTTCACGAGGCCGGTTGTTCATGTAAGAGGAAGTCCACAACTACCCCCGTGTGCCTGAACAAGACTTAGAGCGCATCTGACAGAGTTTTGTACGCAGTCCACATAAGTGCACTCGTCGTGGCAGCCAAGAGCTGGCCATCTCCCATGTGAGTGTCTGGCGTGTCTTGTGGCGACAGTCGTTTTTGAAACCATACAGGATGCAAGCGCTACAAGCTCTTAGTGATGGTGATAAACAACGACACGACGTCTTGAGTTTTGTCAGTTCGTTCTGGACGTGGAGATGGACAACGAAAATTTTAGTTCACGTTTGGTGTTCAGCGATGAGATCACGTCCCATTTAAGTGGAAAAGTGAACCACCACAACGTACGAATATGCGGATCACAGCGGCCAGATACCATAGTCGGGAGCGAGAGAGACTCTCCAAAGCTGAATGTGTTTTGCACCGTTACCCGTGAACAGGTGTACGATCCGTTCTTTTTTCTAGTGGAAAACACCTTTTATAGGAATGCCATATCTTGATATTTTGGAGATTTGGTTGTTTCCACGATTGCGAGAATATTCCGATGATTTCACTTCTCAACAGGATGTATAACCACCGTGCTGGCACCTGCATGTCGGAGACTTTCTCGCAATGAGCTTCCTGAACGATGGATCGGCCGTGAGTGGGTTTTGGACCACGCATTGCACTACTGGCCTCCCAGGTCATCTGATCTCAGCGTTTGTAATTTCTCCTTGTGGGGGGTTCGTGAAAGACTCCGCCTACGTGCCTCCCCTTCCATCAGCTGAGGGGTGAACTGCGAAGCCGCATAGCGACATCAGTAGCTGCGGGTAATACCTCACATGCTCGCACGAGTATGGTGCGAGTTTGACTGCCCCTTAGACGTGCATAGGCGATACAACGCTTCACCTCACCCCTGGCTCCTCTACCACCCTTACACTACACTGCGAGCCAACAAACACTTGCACTTGCTATCTTATACGGTTAATATCTAATTGTAAAAAAAAACAAACATTTCAGTAACTGTTCGTGCTCCTTTACTCTAACAGTCATGATGAAAAAGAATTACTTAACTTGTCCTCTAAAAATGGCAATATTAAAATATCATTGTGAATTTCCAACCACATTAAATATTATCATTAGTAAAATTCCCAGTACCTTCAATCTTCAAATCAGACGTAACATATAACACTTCAAACATACGTGAAAAGACAAAGAAAAAACGGTCATACAATTTGTACCAAGACGCTCAGAAAATTATACACTTGCAAATAAGAAAAATCAATCAACTTTCTAATCTTTACACGCATTTTACTCTCGGTTGTGCTAAAAATTTGTGAAACGGTAAATTAGAACTTTATATTCATATACTTGTTTTAAAATGTACCCAAAGGTTTTATGCACCTGCGAGAAATCTTTCTGATACACGCTGTATATTGTTATCTAGTCAAAAGAGGAGAGGGTTGGTTGTAGTTGTATTTTGGCTAACATTAAACTTTTTGTTTCCTGTAACGGTGTTCTGTACACCGATCTAACAGGGGCTTTGCGAAAAGAAAATATACAGTGCACCACAATTATATATTCGGAAATAACCAGAATTTATGCTGTTCATTTCTGAATACGCCCTAGCTCTTCTGGAAATGTGGATGCGAAATTTTTCCTCATCCGATGAAGTCTTTTATGTGGTATTACTGCTTTCCACCCCTTCCTCTTCTTTGTTGTATTATGCAGGACATAGCCTGGGGGAGGGGGGTAGTTGTGGTGACTGCGATGAAAGGAAACCGCCACACAACAAACAGAATTGCAGTTACACGTATCTATATACAGGTGCGTAGAATTCAGTACGATATATCTTTATCGATATCTGCGTAAAGAGACGTAGGTTCATGACAGACTCGATTGTGTTCAGAAACACACAATCATGAATTTGCACCGCGAATTATTTTATTATGCTCTAACAGTGTGTCTTCTCTAACAGCTGATGCCTTTTTAGTGAAATATCCGTTGTGTTCCACCTATACGTTAAAAATTCTGTATAAATTTATTAAGGAATATAACACATATTTTGGAAAGGACCTAATCCCTCTTGGGTATAACATGTGGTTGATCACATTGGCTGTATTCTGCTGCTTTAGAACGTAAATATGACGGGAAATCATGTACAGAGTAGTAAATGCACTCGAGACAATTACATTTCCAAAAAAATTGAATAGCACAAACTTTTATGAGTTTCTGCTTCTTTGCTGCATTTACTTACAAAATAAGTCTTAATCGAGTTACTTTGGACGAAATAAGCTTACTATGACGTCCTTTATCGTTCTGCTGCAATTCAGAAGTACTGCTGCTGTTCGGAAATGTTTGCTGCCTTCTCGAGGGAAGTTGTTCGGAGATTTGTTTCGCTCGCCAAGTGGCACAGGGGACGTGGAGCTTGTGTTTTGCAAGTTGGTGTTGACTCGGCTAGGCGACTTGATGCTTGCTGTTTGCACGTGCCGTCCTGCTTTGCCGCGACTTCTAGGGAGCTGAGTAGTGACAGTTGCATAATTTGCGCTCGTCTATGCAAACCCCGTCTTGTGGAATTAGACTGTCTGTCGCGTGTACCCCCAGACCTGCTTGTCCAGCTGTCTCCACCAGCTTGCTCGAGAGAGAGCCTCACACATGTATCGACGCTGAAAACTTCTATAGCATTCTACAAGTTTATGGAAACCAATAAAGTAAAGTAAAAAAAAACTACAGTCTCACATAACTGTTGTTATAAACTTTTTGAGCAGATTGATGTATTTTTGACGATATATTTCTCGCGTCGTAAATTGTTCTGTGGGTTATTGCAGCGCCAGGCATTTAGGCGAATACCTCCATAAAAGTGGCAAATTTTCTGATCGAAAAAAATGATTAACCAAAACGGTTTTCTACGAATGCGCTTTCTTTTGGTTTTTGTACATTGGTTTCCAACATATCATAGAAGTGATGAGCGAGTGAGGAGAGTGAAGAGATTTGGGCTTGTTATTTTGTGGCATTTAATTCCTATCCAAGGCAAATGCTGTTTCATTTCATTACTACACAATACATTTAAAGTTTTTCTGAGATCAAAATTTAAACGACTACTCCTTTTTATCTAGAACATAAGATAATTGAAATCTACTTATGGCACACGGATTCTCAAAGAGTACTTAGAGCTACACGAAGGCCTAGTTATAGGTAGAAGGCATCGAATTCTGACACTACGAATTTGGTACTGGTAGATAATTAATTATACTTGGGTCTCCGTTGTGTATAACTGACTTTGTGAGTCAATGTGGTATTCAGCAACCAAGTGTAAAGAGCCATGTTACTACAGAGAAACAGGGTTTAATATTGCAGTGGAAAATATGTTATCGCCAAGTACTTTAATCGAATTCCACGATCTGCCGGAAGCCAATACACAAAATCTAAAAAAATTACATCGGAGAAAACCGCTTCGGTTACTCAATTTTTTGATCAGAATATTTGCCACTTTAATGCAGGTATTCGCCTAAATGTCTGGCGCCGAAAAAGCAACATGAACATTTACGGCGTGAGAAAGAGTTTGTCAAAAGGGCATCATTCTTGTAAAATATTTGGTTTTTATAACATGTAGAATACTACTAAAGTTTTTAGTGTCGATTCATGACTCACGTGTTCTCGCTAATTGAAAAAAAAAACATGAAAATGTAGAATGCTTGGTTCGTTCACTCTCGTCGTAATGCCAAACATGCTCATCCTACTTATATTATAAATGCGAAAGTCTGTATGTGCATGTTTGTTACCATTCAGCTCTATAACGGCTGAACGGATTTTGATCAGATATGGCACGTAGGTACTTTGGGTCCTGGAATAGGACAAATAATACTTTTTATCCCGGAAAAATGTACGGTTTATGTGTAATAACAACAAAACATAATTCTGCAACGGCTGGGAACGTGTGATACCAACATACACCAAAATATTTTTCTCCTCTAGTGTCAGAGTTTATCAGGCCACCCAAGGACCTCTGAAATGTCTTAACGACTCCGATCGATTGATAACAACCGGGACCGATTATTTAACGTGCCCTCCGAAGCCCGGAAGCGCTCAGATATCATGCCACTAAACAGTCACCCATCCAAATGTGTGTCGCTGGGAACGTTGCTTAGCATTGGTGATCGCTTAAGATCCCTCAGCCAAGCGCAAAATTTAGTACCTAGGTACACATTTTTCCAATGTTACAACTTGATGAAACTCACGTTTTGATTTTCATACATCGATGCTGGAAAGCGGAAATGTGGTAACTACGCGATAGTTTCACAGATACACTCCAAAAACATTGCCGTACTTTTTGGTTATAGGGTAAAAAATATTACCTTACTTTTGGGTCGCCGTAATCAGTTCAATACCTAGGCCAACATAGTATAATTTCACAATTCTGTTTTCAAATAAATGAATTGTCGTTTCCCAATTTATTTATTAGTGTATCATTGTAAAACTCAATTGTACCTGGGCGAAGCCGTGCCAGTTCTCTAGTTGTTAATATAACAGTCGCACTGAACACACGGAATACCGTATTACATTCAGATGTAGCAATACTTGTTTACATTCGTTATTAACGAACTCCACCGTCGAGACAACTCGTTTGCCAATAACTCGGTTACAAAGTGTAGCAGGAAAATCACTGGCGACCGTAGAACCATTCATACAACTTCTGCTCTAGTTAGTAAAGTACCGAGAATTCTAACATAGCACCACGCTATTATACAATAGGTCAATGAAAATAAAATAAAAAAATTATTTTTGTGTACGAATTTTAGGCAATATTGCCTTATCTTACACTACATATTCCCATAAACATATTTTAAACTTAAGAGAGTATTTTAAATAATTATTGACTCAAAGATCTCAAATGAACATTAGAACATGTGACTCATCTGCAGAATCTACTTTATGGTAAAGTTTTTCTAATAAAATAAATGTATGAATAATTTTTATTTCAAGTTAAAATTAATGTTTTGTTTAGTAGATATTTCAACCAGGCGAGTATATACTGAGTAAACCGAAATTATCGGCGTTATAGCTGTTTTATTAGTGCTTCTGTGCCTGAGAGAAAGTATAACAAATCTGCACTGAATAAGCTTACCGTGATCAGACTGGAAATAAATTGTTTGCTGCTCTTCACACATATTATGCGGTAGCAACAAAATTACTTTTCCTTTCTATAATATTTTATGCTTTAATTGAAAAACAAGCAATGTTTTTGATGCCAATAGGAAACAGGTTTGTACTGATTATAAAATAATTTCATTTACTATATAATATATTTATTTGTATGTGCCTAAAATCTAACATACCACAAGCGTAAGTAAATAAAATCACGGTCGGTACTCTACAAGATCTGAAGACAGCACTAAAGAAAGCAAATTTGCCTGGTTAAAACTATTTACTGGTGTCTTCCAAACATTTTACAATTGGTGGATAATTTCGCAATAAATCAAGATAAATTATTTTCATACGATTGTTGTGTGGCATGTCAGAAATGCATTAATGCTGTTTAAATCAAAAATATTTTGTGTTGCAAAACATGAAAAGTAAATTGTATGAGTTAGTTGTGGAGTTTTACTTTTAAAAAAAGTTTTGTAAACATACCTATCTTACAGCGTATTTTATAAATGGACACTTTAAAGTTTTTTTTTTTTCGTCCAGCGAATGTCTATGTCCTATATAATTTTTCAGTAGGAGTCGAAATGACTTATGAGACAGTACAGCATTTCAAAACGGTATTTATTAGCCCGACATTGAAGCAGCTATTAATTTTTTTACCAGCGTGATTCGCGTGGTAATAAGATTTGAAATAAACAATCAACATGAAATATTGCTACGAACGAGATAACTCTTCTTGACATCGTGAAGATGCGCAATATAAACACAACGCTTTTAATCATCATGTGAGCCGCGTTTTTTTCGTCTGCCGTCCATGACCGCATTTCGTGTCTCGCAGCGGCGCGTCCCTGCCGGCTCATTGATTTCCGTCGTCGCTGTGGTTTTTTCGTCGGCTCGCCGACCGTGGAAAACAAATGAGCGTCACTGCGACCACAAGAATGACAACTTTCTGATAGACGGAAAGCGCGTAATCGCCGACATGACAGCAACAACAACATCGTTACTCGGCGCGACGAAGCGGTCTGACGGAGAAGTGAGGCGGCAGCGGAGCCGCTCGAAGGCGACACGAGTCGAGCGAAGAGATTTGAGCGGCTCGTCACAGCGGGGTCGAGACAGCCGAACGGCCACAGAGTCGTCAATAATACAGAGGTGAAGCAGTGGCTACCGCCGTGAACTCCAGCCACACACGGGGGCTGCCGGGGTGTAGTGGTTAGACTGCTCGCCTCCCACCTTGGTGAACCGGGCCCGATTCCCGGCGGGGTCAATCCCGTATTTTCAAGCGTGGGAATCGTGGCGGACGATGCCGTTGGTTAGTGGCGCTTCTTCATACTCACCTCGCTCCCCCCACTCCCTCCCGCTGCCCAAATCTCACCACTCACTCGCCCCACAGCCACACGCGCCACCAAAATGGCGGCACCGGCCAGCAACATGTCGGAACGCACCAATCAGCAGCTGGTAACCTACTCGCCAACTGGAAGCACGCAGCGCTGAAACAGACACAAGGCCGTCCGCAAAGACTCGCCCAGCCAATCAGAGAAGGGGCACGCCACGTCGAAGTAACCACTACGCCACTTCGTCTCTGCGATGTGAGACAGGACGTCGCGACGCCCTTGCACCACGATGTTCCGGGTTCGAGGCTCAGCTAGCCACGGGTATCTCTTCGCCATATCCTCATACTTTTTAAAAATAAACTTTGGAAAATTCCTCCACGTTGACGTGCTTGGTGGTTTCCATATAATGTCATGCATCACAACCTTCTTACATATGTTACAATAAAAGGTCAAGTAAATATTAAGGTATCGTATAAGCATCGTCGACCGACATTTCCCATTCACCGAATCTATAGTCGTCAAATTCATAACATAGACATTGCGACTGACAACGAAAAGTATGGTAGTGACAAGTACACCCTAGGTCCTCGTATAAGCATAATTGGTTTCGTTGCAGTACAACTTTATAGTCCCTCAAGTTTTTATGAAACATTCGGCATTATACATATGGCTCTAGTATGTATACATGATGGGTTAACAAGTAAATCTTAAGTATTACTTTCAAGAGTGTTCAATTAACAGCAAATAAACTTATTAAGATATATAAAGGTGTGAAATTAATTTATTTTCACTGTTATAAATACGTGCATTACCTTAATATTACGTTTTCCTTCAACAAGGTTCTACGGCTGACTCAGCAGTTACTTGCTGGGATTGAGCACATGGTAATAACACCTGGAAGGTGAGGGAAACTCGGGGTGCTCCTATTTCGTCCCGGCTCCTGATTATGCCTCTGCTGACCAACTCATCGCTTGATTGATTTGATTGATTTTATAGTTTCTTTATTTAATTTGACAAATTATAAAAGTGCGAATAACATGTGAACAATTTTACAATACATGTGTACCAACGCAGATAGACGTTCTTGCAGAGAAGCGGATAATTTCTGAACCAATAAGCTGAAAAAAGAGAAAGAAACCGATAAATACCAAGAACCTGGGGAAAATAGCCAAAACGCCAAACACATCGCTTACGTGTATTTTGGACCATGTTCTTCTTTCCTTCGCGTACAAAGTTCCGAGGTGGCCAACAATGAGAGGAAAAGTTATCTTTTTTAATAAATGTTTTGCGTTCAGCCGGAATTTTCGTTGCGATCAAAAATGTCCAGTTTTTCTGACCTGTTGTACTATAATTCGTTAACTTTAACAAACCTCTTACAGATGTATAGTGAACATTCTGTTTGTTTATCAATAAAAGCACACGTACGTTCTTTGATGTACCAAGTAAACGATGTTCAATAAGTAACTTCTTAATTTATATTTTATATTAATTTTTCATACGGCAGAGTATGGGTTAAAATGTTTGGTGTGTAAAATAACTGTAAGCACAAGAGTTTTTTTTCGTGTACTTAAGATTTTGTACTTTATGTTTTGTGGTATAACGCGATCATAAAAATTATGTTATTTAATAAATTTTGATAATATTTCACTTCAAACACTTGTGATTTGATTTAAGAATTTGTAAATATGTCATGAATACAAAAAAATTATACTCGTAAAAGAAATTATGTATTGTTCTCCATAATAATAATTTGTGGCGATAATAAAATGGCATCGATTTTTCAAAAATGTAATATATGTCTTTTCCAGAGTAAATGTAATCCTTATTTATACTGGATGTTTGGTAATCCTAGTCCCAGAAGGCAACCGACTACTGGTATCCCATCAGTACTGATCCACAAGTAAGGGCATGTAAGAATTCAGAGTCTAATATTTAAACTTTGCTACTAATTTATAAAAATGACCGTAAATGACATTTCAATTTAGTGGAAAATAATATACTCGATAAATAACACCTGTTCACATATATTAATGCAGGAATGGTTAAATAAAGTGATGTGTTTTTTTTATTCGTGTCTTCTGTGTCGAAATCTCTACGAATTCACGATCGCGTGGGTCCGAAATTTGATTGGTTATGATTCCAGTTTATAATCACAGTACAACTGACTTGACAAGCGTAAAATTCGTAAACAAGTTTTATTCGCAGTCCGTTAATAGTCGGGTAGTTTTACTATCTTAAATTTCTACGTTCCTAACATAGTAAAGTAAAATAACCACAATTATACTTTTCCTTTTAAAATTCAGAAGTTCATGAAAAATATTTATAATTTAAAAAGATTTTTACTCTCCTAAGAGAGAAAGAATGAATCACCTTAAATACACTCAGGTAGGTACCTAATATATTGGTGATTATAAAATCATGGGACAAACATTGAGGGGTGGTAGAGATCACTAAAACAAACGATTATTGTATAGGAATATATGGGTGGGAGTGACGCGTTGAGGCACAAACACATAAATAACACATTACATTCAACACAGCGTTTATATACAACGTCGCCACTAAATGTTTTTTAAAAGAAATGTTTATAATAATTGCTCACAATTGCTACCACCGACAGTAATGCAAGCTTGGTAGCGTCGGTGGAGTGATGCTGATGCAGCAGGTCACTGGCACACCGTTTTACTGCCCTCAATTATCGCCACCATTGTCAGCCAATCACGTCATATGTAGAGGTCGCCAAGCATGCGTGACTGTTAGTGGATGCATTTCCAGCAACTGTTTTAAAATTTCCTGTACGGAATCACTCGTTACGTATGCTGCTAATGACCATTGTATGTTTCCGTTAATGTGTTATGTTTTTGTGTTTGTGACTGAACGCGTCACTTCCGCCCATATATTTCTATACAATAATTGTTTGCTTTAAGTGAACTCTATCACCCCTAAATGTTTGTTCCATGATTTTGGAATCTGCTTGTATATAAATATGTAAAC
Source organism: Clitarchus hookeri (assembly GCA_002778355.1). Taxonomy (NCBI): domain Eukaryota; kingdom Metazoa; phylum Arthropoda; class Insecta; order Phasmatodea; family Phasmatidae; genus Clitarchus; species Clitarchus hookeri. Next base: position 243,187 of record NQII01003234.1, on the reverse strand, counting down.
ATACAAACTTACGCACGCACTTTAGCGTATTGGTAGAACATCAGATTTGTTCTGCGAGACAATCGTCTTGTATCATTCTGTGGAAGAAGGATTGTCAATCAGAGGCATCGTGTTCCGGAGTATCGTCATCAAATAGTTTCAAATCGATAAGAATCATCAAATAATTTTTATTTGGCCTCAAAAAGTAAGGTAAAGAGGCCTTATGAAATTAAAAGTAAAATGAGATATTTACACTGCTCTCTTGGTCTTATTTGCGCTACAATTTAAGTTATTAAAATGTTACATACATTATTAAAATATTATTAGTTACTACAAATATTTATGTAATTTATTTATTGCGAAAATAAAGGTGCCTCCTGTTTGAATCAATCTTCGGGAGAAATCCTTGTTGGTAAAAACGGGAAGAGAGAGAGACAGAGAAGGTTTGAATGCCAAATGCATACTAAACAGGAAGAATCTGTATTGGCTTGCCAATGTCGTTCGCAGTCACAGGCTGAATATCAAAACGCAGTTCTGGAACTGAAATACTCTTTCCTAATCCATCGTCTACAAGAAAAATATTTGAGGGGAAAATAAATAGTAACATTTTATTTACGGGTCAACTGGTTTGTAACGGAGAAGCTGTCAGACAAGCGTTTCCCAAAGTACAGAAGTTGTGTTTAGTTACTTGACGACGGTTATTTGCGCTCGTTGCTGGTATGGCGAATCAAATTGGAAGATCGACGTCAAACCACAGCTTTGGCATAGTTTTCCCATCTCCCCTCCGCATCCCTCTACGGGTGGCTGTGTATGATGGGGCTGCCCTCTGGTTTGTGGCGGGGAGATCGACCGTGCCTCGCCTGCAACTTGCTGGAACGCAACACGCCGTACTATGAAATGCAACCAACACAACTTGGCAGTGACGTTGCATGCGGGAGGTGGGACAAGCAGGCGATGTTCTTAATGCACAAAGTCGCGAAAACGGGTAAAACCGGGGTTGATAAAAATCATGATTAAAAAAAATCCAAATTATCAGATTTATTTGATTTAAATCAGATTTTTATTATTTATTTACATATTCCAATCTTTTTTCATTTGGAAGTCAGTTATAATAAAAAAAACATTTCTTTGTTTATTTTAGGTATATTTTAATTTATAAAATGAAAAAGAATCAACACTGCAGTTTTTATAAAATTATCAATATTAATCACATTCAAACAAAAATACAATAAAAAATTAAGAATATCAACAACTTAAAATTGACAAAATCTGTTTGGCTGGTTACGTAATTATTTTTTCCGATTGACGTTCTTTAAAAGGAAAACTAACTTAACTGCCTTCTCGGTGCCTATACTATTTCTTATTTTGGTTTGACCAAATTAAACGTTGAAAATATTGTAGTTCCTCCTCTAGTTGGTCAATTAATTCCTTCCAGATAAGTACGCTATCAATAATGGTACACTTATCGCTCTGAATCTTGTCCAGAGCTTTGGCTATTGGCTATAGTCGTGCAATTAAACCTTCTGCATTTCTTCATAATACTCATATTTTGTAAGGGGTTTCTAATGTCAGAGCTAATTTCCTCTTTATTTTGATCTGCTATTTGCATCTAAATCGGCCAGTTTTTAACGTAGCTCTTTAGTGAATCACACATTGTGTTCTATCTTACTTCTTGTGGCATTACTAAACTATTCGCCTTGGTGAGTGAATATTTAGCATGCGCGAAATGATTGTTTCTTAAGTACTTGATAACTTTAAGAACACGTGTTGAAGAATATGTAATTACTAGATCTTTAGCCAATAGGCTACGAATATGCGCAGAACATCCGAAGGTAACTATAGGTACATTCACTTCCGCGCCATTATTGTCAAAAATGTTTGTTTGAAGCTGCTTACGTATTTTTGCCATGTTAGCTGCATTATCCGATACAACACTTCTATTTTAAAAAGTTTTCCTGCTTTTTGTATACTCTCATTTGTCACAGTTTCTAAGTAGTCGGCAGTGTGACTGTGGTCTGCCGTATCAATGGTATCAACCAGGACAGTTTTACCATCATTTTTTGAGACACACGTGCAAATGATAGGGTCGTTTCGTATGTTAGACCACCCATCAATTGACAAGGTTACAGTTTTATTCTCTAAATCTGATCTACTTTTATTTTTTTCGTCCTTGAAAATTTCATCGAGCAGCTTGCCACCAATATCAAATCGATTTGGAGGAACGTAACCTGGCCGTAACATACTCATCAATTTCTTGAACTCTTCGTGCTCCGCGTGCAGATATGACTTGTTAGTTAAATAAAAATACTTCGCTACTTGCAAATCCAAAAGATGTTTCTGTGTCGCATCTGTTTTTACAACGTAGTCATCTAGTTTTTTTCGACCCGAACCAGCGCTCTGTTTTGCTTTAGGTAAGGAACTAGCAGATGCAGAAGACACCGAGGCACAAGCTTTTTCGTTTACTCCTAAAACAAACCTAACAACAAACATCTCTATAATAATATGTCTTGTAAATAAATGTGCTGGTAAGTTTTCTACCAACAACAAGGTCTGATCTCATACGAACATGCGGTATCCGTTACCGCCAAAGAAAGCGGCGTGATATCCTGCCGGATATTGTAAGATATAAAATAAATCACACCACATAACTGCATAAGTTATAAAAATGTGTGACAAACAAAAATCATAGTACTGTTAATAAAAAAGATAGTAAGTTACCCGCGCTCGCGGCGGCACTGCCGCCGACGTCGTCTGAGCCGATGTTCTGATTGCGATCCTTTTCTGCCACACATATTTCTAAATGTTTTTTCATTCTCGCTACTAAACCCATTAACTCCTCATTACAAATATTACACACCGCTTTGTTAAACTTTCGGCAAGCAGACCTTTTTTCATAAAAAAAAACCCATACAGCATCTTTTTTTCTTCCAGCCATTTCGTTGTGTTCACGCTTTCACTAATCAATCACGAATGACCGGGCGAAAACACATTAAGTCGTGAGTTTACATTTCGGGGAATACCCGAACTGTGTAGATAAACATAGCATTTCACGTATGTGTGTGCCGTAGTTTATGTCGGGGAAGTCCCTTGACACTTTTTGGTCGATTTTGTTGCATTAAAAAAGGAATTGATTTAAATAAACAATTTTTTTAAATCACTTGATTTTAATACCGTTTTAAATCACTGATTAAAATCAGGTGATTTAAATCATTTCAACCCTGGGTAAAGCACATTACTCTGTCGGTTTTATATAAACACGCAGAGTACATAACACTTTCATGCAAACTGCAGAAAATCATCGACATGTTGCAGAGGAAGACTATATTTGACCGGCACAGTACTTTGCGAGACTCAGTATCCGATGATTTTCCTTGTGGGTAACTAATTTATAAATCATGATACTGCGCTACATTATGACTGGTTATTATCAGCGATCACCGAGCACAGTGATTACAGCTTCTTGAATATGATAACGAAACAAGTTTTTTGCCAGTCCATGTACAGCACGCATCAAACAATTTCTAATTTGCAACACTAGAAATTATAAATTTATGTGGGAATGAAAGGGTTAAATAAACCTAGGTGAAAAAGCCGCTTATACCACGAGCTCCAGCCGCAATCGCCAGCGAAATGGCATCACCGGCCTGCAACGAGCTAGAACCACATCCGCTGATCTGACCTTGGTAACTTGCTCGCTAGTCGGCAGCCCAACCGATAGACAATATTTCGCCGTATGCAGTAGGCAATCACACACAAGGCCTCGTTCCAGAGCCTTCTAGAAGGAAAGAAGGAAGTGGGCTAATATCTCTGCAGCATTATTGATGTATAATCTACCTAAGGTGGACTCACAACCATATGTCGTAATGCGTCAGTTCCCCGTCCGTCAGGTGGTCATGTGATCTTCAAAAAACTCGCAGGGCAACGTTTTTCTTTATCTGTCAAGTACACTAACGTTTGCGGTAAATGCAACACCGAGAAGAATACATGTGAATGAAATTAACTTTTTACCACATGTTATGTACATGACAATATAAAATTGATTAGGATTAAAAAACTGTTCATGATCTGTGTCCTTGAGAATTAAGTTTGGTGTGAAGCGCTCGTATGCAGCAATCAGAGCCCCTAAACATCGGGACATGGAATGAAAATGGACCTGGATATTTTCCTGGGGAATCTCCCTCCACGCAGTTTGCATGCGAGCCCACAAAGCATCAACAGTGAATGCTGGAGGACCATGATGAACAAGTCGCCGACCAACCATATCCAACCAGACATGTTGGATGGGTAACATGTCAAGAGAACGTGTAGGCCAGGGAAGCAGTGGTACCCATCGTACATTGAAGAAAGCTTGCACATTCCTCGCCACATGTGGCAGGGCATTTTCCTGATGAAATATGGCGTGTGGAGTTGCCTGAAGGAGGGGGAGTACCTCGGGCTCTAAAACCTCCCCGATGTAGAAGTTGCTGTTCGGATTGCCCTCAATACGTAGGAGTCGAGATCGCATGTTTCATCCGATGGCGCCCCAAATCATGACACTTGGCGTTTGTCCGTTATGCCGCTCCACAATGCGGGCTGCCAGATTGCGGTCACCCCGGTAGTGTCTAACATGTATGCGGCCATCACTGTAAGAAAGAATGAAGCGAGACTCTAAATTTTGCTACTCAGCACGCCAGCGACGTTGTTCACGTGCCCATTGCAGTCTAAGGCGTTTGTGGTTTCTGCACAATGGAAGCCGAGGCAATGGCATGCATACAATCCAACCCACAGCAGACGCCATCCAACCATCGTCGCAGACAGGTAAACACCTGTTGCAGGGCTCCAGTATCGAGCCAACACTGTAGACGAGGATGTACGGTCCATTATGGCCATGCGGACAAGATGGTGGTAATCCCGTGCTGTGGTCACATTGCGTGGTCCAGTACCCACTCGTCGCTGCACACGACCCTCTTCTATTCACTGGTGCCCCACACGCATCACTGTCGTAGCAGCATGCCCTGTATGAGACTAAATGTCACGGTATGACAAACCCATTTCCAGGAGACCGATCATTCTGCCTCGTTTGAACTCACTCACATGCTGATGTGGTGCCCTGTGACGTCGACGAGGCATACTGGCACTTGGCTTTCAATTCGTTTGACGGCTCTTCACTGACTGAGCTTGGCGTAACACTGACCTTGCCAGTCACACAAGAGAGGGCGCTGCTGGGCCTATGTGTACGCCATCTCTCTGCAATCGTCATCACTTATTGCTGGTACACTGTACTACACATCCTCAGATGTTGGACTCTTTCAAGCCATTCTTTCTAGGTGTTGCAATTTTCACAAACAATAGTGTGTTACTCAAATTTAATCTTTCGACGGACCGACAGATGGGCCACCGTCTTCTGGCGACATCCCGTAGACGTTAATATGCACTGTGAAATAAAATGAAAGGTGGTGAATATGTTTTTATTTATCTTCAGTGGTAAATTCATGAATTTAAAATGTAAACGATACATCAGTAGAAATGAATATCACGTGGACAAATTAATTCACCAAATTCTTTCTCTATTGAAAATTTATTTCCAACCAAAATATATTTCCAACTAAAGAAATATCGCGATATTAACTTGTCATACAGAAATGTTGTCTTATAGAAGGAATGAAGAAAGACGGAGTCGATTTCAATTGACAGACGTAAACACAGATGGATGACTGACGGACGACTGACCGGTGCGACAGATTGTTGTGCGTCCAGCTTTGGCTGTAACAGACGAAGTCATAGTAAATATTCGCGGCACCACGTGGTTATATAGCTACCACGAAACACCATACATATAAATCAGGCGTTTTCTATAATCCAGCAACAGGTACGTCCAAAATTTATGGAATGCAACCAAATACTCTGGCTCTTTTAGCTCACGCTGAGAAGGCTTTAATCCAATGACCTGGGTTGTTCACGGATCCTTCACTTATGCATCTGCTCTTTCTTTGATCATGTCTGCTTTTCTAGGCAGGCACTTCACTGATTCCAGTAAGGGAACAAACGTGTGGAGAGGTTTGGATAGCTCTTAACAGCGATGTCTTAAGAGCCAAAGAGGGTGAAGTGAGGTGAGTACAGAGCAGTGCTGGAAAAATAGGGCGTGGGAAACGGAAGATCCCCGAGAAAGCCCGTCGACCAGCGGCCCCGTCCGGTACGATTCCTAAGTGCGAAAATGTAGGATTGACCCAGCTGCGAACTGAACGCGGTTCGTCTTTGTGAAAGGTAAACGCTGTGGTCACTGTGCCACCGCGACTGCTATTAAGGGAACACGGCTGCTGTGGAGGCGGCCTTGACATACAGCCGAGTGGCTCTTGCCTGATGGGCAGTGCGTTTTGTGTTCGCCACCGAGTGGGACTTCATTGTCTTACTTACACTCCAGCCACCTGTAGATTATTATTAAAATAATGGAAACGCCTATTTCGTGGAACACAGAGTCTTTGTGATGTCGATGAGCTGTGACTGCCTTTTTGTTATTTACAGTGAAGGATGTTGTTCTTCAGTACTCTTGCGAATGAAGTAAGTTTTATAGTAGTGCCGCTGTAACTTAGGACTTGGGAGCTCTATCAATGTCGGGCCACTTCTCCCCGGTAAAGGAAACAATTGGACGGCGTTGGTACGGCAGGTGGGAGGGAGTGCATGCAGATTCGTCTGCCCACCTGCCAGCTACCTGTGGTCGGTGCTTTACAAGTCGTTCTGTCTCTTTCTATCTCTCTTTCAGTTGGGTAGGCGGAGCTAAGTCCGTTCTCAGTCCGGCGATACTACAGTGCATGTGGTCAGNGGGGGGGGGGGTACCTTCCTGACTTTCAACGAGGACAGATATTACGAGTGTGAGAAGTTGGAGCAACAGTGTCTCGGGTACTGACTGCTCACACAACTCGTGGAAACACTTTACCAGCGAAGAGTAATCGTGGACGGAATCCAACCCTCAGTGATTACGATAGCACAACACTGAACAGCATTGTCACAAAAATGCGACACTAATGACGTCAGGACTCAATCAGCATCTCGAACAAACTGTTTCTGCAATCACATTCCGACGACAGCTGCAAAAATCATATTCGTTCAAGGTTATGAATTATTTTTAATATCTATCTGTATGTTGGATTATCGGGTGATGCCTCACTGAAAAGTAGTTTTATTCCTTTGATAAGTGTTTCGATTATATCCGGAAACTCTAATTTGTACTGTGTGTTACTTACTGACTTAGATTTCTCAAGGTCGTCTCACAAAATATGTAGGTCAGTTTTTAGAGGAGAAACGTCGCGGTGCGAGCGTACTCGGTCGTTGATTGGCTCTGGATATTGGCCTCGGATCGGATTTGCTATTGCTCGCGGCGGGATATTCCTGGTCGTCGGGGTGCCGAATATCTGTTCAGCCACCAGGTGGTAACTGACGAATAGTGTTCCTTCATTTTGTTGTTGGCATGTGTGGCTGCAGTTTGTAAGGCCGGTCACCGTTTCTCTTCTCCATCCTTCAATGTTACATGGCCATGTAGAAATAAAAACTGTCCAGTGGCTTAAACAAATGCACGGGTACTTATCGTGTCTGGCCTGGTATAAAAAGGTTTTAATAAATTCAATATAAAAACAAATCTCTATTTTCTCGTAGCAATACCGTAGAAGACGAGAAAACGAGAAAAAATTCCATTCAGCCAACCGTAACAAAGGTACACCCACTGAGGTCCTTTTTTCAAGCGATATCTTATGGAAGTCCGACATCTGTTTGCATTTCAATAATACATCCTCTCATTTTACGAGAAATCCAGGCGAACGTTTTGTTTGCAGGCATATCCTAATGCCAGCGAACATCAGATTTATTACCGCCGTGAAGATATGAACCAATTGAAGAATCGCGTCTCAGAATTTAATAAAATATTCCGCGTTCTACAAACGGGGTTCTCAGGAATTTTCTTTGTGCCGTCTACCCATTCCTGCCAGTCGGAGAGAAAGAGAGAGAGAGAGAGAGAGAGACGGAAAGAATGAGATAGACAAAAAGATGGTTTCCGTCAAAGCAGATTCAGCTTCAAACACAATTCGTTTTCTCTCGGCAAATTCACGGAACCCGCGTTGACTCGCCTTCAGCTCCGGGTTTTCGTCTCCTCGGCGACTGGATGGTGTGTCTGGTCGGCGACCGGAGGCACTCTGGCTCGTGCCTCGTAATTAAAGTCGATAGTCGCTGTCGCTGGAGCTGGGGTCACGACAGCACTGCGAGTTCACTCACCCGTCGGTGAGACAAGACAACTCACCATAAGGACGGGCTTTCACTCTTCCGAGTCATCACTTGTTTAACTGCTCAGCAAGGGCGCCACCAAGATTGTTTCCCCAGTGGGTAAGAGGGCCATAGCAGTCAGGATAAGTTTCCGCAAGATGAGTGTGACATTTGAAACACAGTTCCGTGATGTTAAATTAAACAATAAAATAATATTACAGTAGCACAGCATAATATTAATTACAAAAGCACAACTATTAAAAAAAANNNNCCCCCCCCGGCAGGGATTTGTATTTTAGAGTTACTTCGGGAGTAAAAAATTAATTTGCAGTAAAATTTATTTCATTCAACTTTCATGGGAGAGCGTACTGTTGAAATGTCCGTTAGATAGTGACATGTCAATAAGTGGTTTTATGCGTTGCAAATGCTCAACAGTTTGTTCGGGGCTCTTCTTATATCGATATTATAATCTGGCATATAACTCTACCAATAAATACGCTTTTGCACTACACGTCTCTGTTCACAGCTGTTTATGAGAATTCGGTAAGTCGTCTCGACAACGAACGGTAACTCCCACGCGCGAAGGACCTGCCTCGTCAGCCACTGTTTTCTTCTGTTTACAGTGGAGATAATTTCCTGTGCGACGTCCCATATACAATCGACACTGCAACTGAAGGAGTTTGCGGAAATGTTCTGTTGGCCCAGTCAGGCCTTGTATGCACGATCACGGCGGGTGTTGCAGAAAAGCAAGCTATGTGGTCGGAGTTGTACTCGACGGTGACCTGAGTCCCTGATTTTAAATTTCTTCCCGACGATTACCTTATTTACGGACGTCTTCTACAGAGCTCTCTGGATTGAGGTTCGATTAGGCCGTTTTAATGGAGTGCCAAACACGCAGATGCTCTCGGCAAATAAGTAACTGAATTGAATATAGTTAGCGCCATGTGTTTTTCGAGGAAATATTTCTGCTCTTGCTAGACTTCGATACCCTATGTCCACAACCACACGTTCCTCTGGTTATTGGCCACGTGGCTACGCGGTAAGACGTGTTCTCAACTGACTGCGCCAATCACAATGCAGTACTCCGACACTGAACGTCCGTGATTCGCGGGCAAACACTTGAGGGCACGTGACAGTTAGAATCATCCAACAGCGAAAGTGAATCTGAACTGAAGTATTTTGGAGTACAGCTGGTCTTGAAATATTTACGCAAAAAGCAAGTGCCCCTAAATATAGTCTAATCGCAATACAATCACACATTTTGAATCAAATATCCGAAAAATCATCCCATGTATGACGATTTTTGTTCTTTACTAATTGCGCATTTATCGCAAGGGTTTTATACACCAGCTTACCTTAAATAACCTTAAATGTGGTTAAATTGATATTTTTTTTATATTTTATTTGTACATTGAAATATTTCATTCATAATTAATGCAATACAAATAAGAAAGAAGTTAGGTATGTTAGTAATAGCTAGTGAGAAAAAGTTCTCATGCAAAATAGCATTCAAATAAGTGCACACAAATACACGGCCGTAGAGTAGATAAATACGCAGATGCGAAATGAGGGGGCGGTTCCTTTGAAGTGTGCGCGCCAATTCCCTGTTTGGCTGTGACAGGCTCTCGGTACGAGCATGTTTGTGATTGGCTGCTGAATGCTGCGAAAATCCTGAACTGAAGAACACTAGATGTTGACACTTGTATTTGATGTTTTGCTTAATTTTATTGCATTATTTTACTGTTTTATTTATCTAATTTATTATTTTTCTGGTAACTAACAATTTATATTTTAATTTTTTAAATGTGTACTTCACATTTTTGAANGGGGGGGGGGGGGGGGGGGGGGGGGGGGGGGGGGGGGGAGTGGTTTGAACCCTTAACTACAATTTTTTGACAATTTTTTTATGTTCCTACGCCCGTCTTTGGAACACATGTTATAGTTTTGCGGAGTTGCGTTCTGCGGGACCCCGCCGAGGTGCCCTCTAAGGCGCATTACACGAAAGAGTTTCTTAAAGAAAATGCTGTTCAGCTGCTTGACGTTCAGCCATGAATTCTTTAACAGCAATCCAACTTTCTGCCGACGAGAACGTCCAGCTCGCCCTTTGTTCTCGCCGAGGAGCAAAGCTATATTAAATAATGTCTTGCTGCTTCTTTTATTTCTTTCTACAGAGCGAAGTTTTCAAAAGCGTTCGTCTTCGTGCGACCGACCAGTTTCTGAGAACAGACTCGTGCTAATCATCTCAGTCAAACTGCACACGCTTCATCTTATAGCATTAAAACTACTTATCAAAAGACATGTATATATTTTTTATTTTTCTGGCGCAATGAAAGTGGGTAAAACGGGAGTAGTTAATATAATTAACTTTAGTTAGTTTACGTCATGCGCAGCTGCGCCTTACAAGGGACTTGGTACTAAAACCATTTTTCAAAGACGACAATGTAAGCCTCAGAAGCCGTCTGAAAAATGACATGTATTAATCGTAAGTAATTGTATTACAAATAGGAGATGTAAGTGGTAATAAATATTTGTGTAATAAATGTTTTCAAATCGTGATTAAATCAAACAATAAATACATTTTAAAGGAATTTCTGCTCATACAAGAGCATCAACAAAAGTCAAAGAAAGTTATTTTTATCTCAAGTTCACTTCATATTTAACAATAATTACAGAGAAAAACACAATAGGTTACAAATAAAGCGAGGTGTCTGCAATGCTAGGAAACGTTTTCGGTAATACTTAAGACGCTTCTCTGCAATTTGACATATTATTTTCCCGTGTTTCCAGTTACCAACGTGTATTTTGATAGGCGTCAACGGCGTTATTTCAAACTCCTGTTGCAGTTTTAGTTGGCCGTACGATGACAGGGGATACGGTGTTTAAATCTTGCCAAAACACGATCTTTATTTTCAGGTAGTTGCAAAGTCTCAGCGAGGGAGCGGAATATAAATGTACACAAAAGACGAATGGTGAAACTTAAGTGTGACTGGTAGTTTCACGATACTTTGAAACCTCTCACTGTAGCAGCACGATGCCGGTGCTTCGCAAGTTCGTGTCAAGGCCGTAGTCCTGATGCAATGATCACACATCCCGCCATTTGGCGTTTTAAACCGGTAACAGGCTATATGTAAGGGCGCCTGTTTTTCGCGAAAAGATTTCAGGACAAGTTGTGTTCCAATGCACTTTAGTTCCGAACCACTTCCGTGATTGGGTCATTTGAATTATTACGCGTCTTATCAGTCGGCCCTCTAATTACGGACGGTCAGTATCGGAGAAACGTAATTCTGATTGGCTCACTCATGTAACAGAATGTCTTCGCAAAAAGACAAGCGGCCGATAGTCAAATGGAGACTACAAGTGTGCACACAGGATATTGAAGTCTAGCCTCCGCGTAAATCTGTTCGCGAAAAACAGGTGGCCCTAACTATATATCATAAAATTGTAAACAGGTTGGTTTTTACTGGTCTTACCCTCATCAAGCACTGCCTACTGGCTGTGAACATACAGTAAACATGTGCAAGCAGGGTGAATTAATCCCATGCAGCCGAGTGCAACAGGACAACGAGTTGTGATTGTAGCAGCGGACAATACACAAGTGATTTACGCTCCGCTTTGTAGATTGCTGTGAAGTCTAGCATGCGCCGTGTTGTCAAGCAAAGTTGAAGTGTGTGTATATTTAAATTTCTGAGCCACTGATTTGCAGGCAGACACATGAGTAGGGCCAGTGATTTTTCGCGAAAAAATCAGAACACGTAGTAGACTTCAACACTGTATACACACCTCAGCTGTGGCCTATACCTGCATTGGCTGCTGGTGCCGTGTCCGTCTTTGACCAAGCCACTCAGAACTAAGTAACTCCGACACTGAACCTTCGTGATTCGTGCGCAGGCAGTTAACACGGACAAGAACAAGTTACAGCCAATAAAAAAGCTGGATGACCCTACACTGCTTTGAACTCTATCTTGTCTCGAAACCTTTCCGCGAAAAATTACTGCCCCTACACATAGGACATGATACAAATGAAATATTCCTTTGGCGAAAGTGCATATAACCAATTCCTATTGGAAAATCTCTTCATAAATTCAATTATGTTAGGCCTCGCGTAACGATGCAGCTGTCCTTTCAATACAATAGCAATAGGGGCCGCGGTGGCGTAGTGGTCAGACTACCCATCTTACACCTGGGCGAACCGAGTCTGAGTCCCGGCGGAGTCTCTCCTGGGGATTCGCATGTGGGAATCGTTCTGGACGATTCCGCAGGTCAGCGTGTTTTCTGGAGGGTCGCCTATCCCCCTTTTACCAAGAGGCCAAGAATTACACAGCTGCTCCATACTCACCTCAATGCACCCTCACCGGCTCTCAAGACCTCGAAGTTAAGAGCCACCCAAATCTCTCCAATCCATTCCACAATAGTTACATAGAACAAAAACTGGCATGCAAGCTGGCATATAACGTGAAATCATATAAACTGTTAAATTACTAATAATACATGCGGAAACTTCAAACATTTCTGTAGTCTAAATCCAGAGCTACAATTACAATTTTCGGTTTGTCAAGATGCAGCGAGGCGTAGGCTGCACGCCTAACATGGACCGGATTCTCTCCTCAGTATATTTCACAGGGAACTGTGACCTGGTCGTGACCACGCTCAAGAGTGCTTGTGGTGACTGCGAGTACTGCGATCAGTTTATATACTGTGATCACTGGTGACTGGTGTTAGTGGTTTCTGGATGTTGAGCGCAAGGCTGGCTTTGCACTATTTCCAGAATGCTCTCGGGGCTGGCAGAGCTGTCCATTTAAAGGAAGGGAAGTCGCTACCAGTATATACCGCTCAAAAAAGCTCGGAAAAGACATATATAATGCACAAACGTATCGCGTATACATAAAATAAAGCATAGCAATTAGAAGGAATGGTACCGATACAAAACGTGAAATTTCAAGTACACTGGAGAGCCAAAAACACCGGTACACCTGCCTAATATCGTGTAGAAACCCCCCCTCCCCCAACCACCTTCAACCGAGCTCGCAGAGGTGCCGCAAGACGACGTGGCATGGACTCGACTAATGTCTGAAGGTATACAGGAGGCAATTCACACCCTGAATCCTGCAGGGCAGTCCACAAATCCAATCTGCACCAATTTGAAAAAGGGTTGCACGTCTGTCACGTTTAATGATTCTCGTCAGTCGTCGTTTGTCCCGTTCTTTCACAATATTTTTCCGACCGCAGCGATGTCGAAGGTGTGATGTTTTACCGCATTCCCGATATTCACGGTACACACGTTAAATGGTCGTACGCGAACATCCAAATGTTGTCACTACCTCGGAGATGCTATGTCCCATCTCTCGTGCGCCGACAATAACACCACGTTCAAACTCACTTAAATCTTGATAACCTGCCATTGTAGCAGCAGTAACCGATCTAGCTGCCGACTTCATCTCGTTACTCTGATTGATTCCATGCCTCTGTTATTTGCATAAGCACGTCTGTACCAGTTTTTTTTGGCTCTTCAGTGTTTATCCAACAAATACATTTTTCCAATATAACCGACAAATAAACACGAAAGAACAACAAACTAAATTAAATGGTTTATATTTCTTCCCGCTGCAGCTTAATACCGTTTACGGCCGCCACGTGCACTGTACAGGTCCCTAACACGCCGCGGCATGCTTGTAATCAATGTGTTGATGTCATCTGCCAGGGGAAGGTCCCGTTCAATCTGTGCAGCTTTTGAGATCTGGAAGTGTTTCTGGAGGTTATGGATGATCAGAAACTACAGTTTTCAGGTTGTCCCAGGCACGTTCAATGCGTAAGTGCGCTCTCTGTTGCTCACGACCGTACCACGTAACCCCTACCACCCAAACTTACAAATCTCACAATTATTCAAACATTTTGTGAGGTGTTTGATTAAGTTTTTCACACGTCGTCGGCTAAGAACTATTTTAATCTATCCGAGGGCATAGCTGCTCCTTTTGCCGACCGCTGTAAATATCTAAGTTTGTTACTCATAATGAATTGTACTGTTGATTTGAGTTTACAGATTCTTCTGCAGAACAGTTCATGAATATTTGTAAACATGAAACAGCGTAAACGTATGGCGGATTGGAGATTGATAATTTGCACTACTTGGTTTATTTATTGCGAATTTTGTTACATTAAAATTTTAAGAACTACTTCGTGTGTGGTTTTCGACACAGGGCTGTTTTTGAAGTTAGGAATGGTTGTGTATCACGCGTTAGTTACACTGGTATCTGTGGGTTTACTGTCCTAAAACTATCAGTCTTCCATGTTTTATGTGTTTTGTGATCACAATTTCGAGGAATAATATTGTTTTCATTGTGGCGCCAGCATTGGGAAGGCTAATATTCGCGGGATGACGGTTTCATTGCACCAGAGGCAATAAAGCAGCACGTGCCTATGTCGGTAAAATCAAGTTGATCAGAGCATAAAGAAGTCAATGTAACAAGTGCAAATGTGGCAATATTTATTTTTAGAAGTATGCCTTGTATATTTTTATAACCAGTAAATTTGTATTGAAGTTCTTATTGCTTTTGTATTGAGGTTTGATGAGAGCTAGCTTATATAGAGTATGTTAAATTAACCTTAATTTTAACTTCTATCAAACGTGCAACGTGAAATATTTAGAACTAATCTTTGCACAGCAGTCAGCTTTAAAGGGAAAATTATTATTTGCTTCAGTTAAAATATGACAACGTAGCATCTGCCTTGCCTTCTTTTAGTTGTCAGCCTATGATATTGTTTCGTTTTAGATGCTGAGTTTAGAGCACTATATCGTAGCAAATATTGTCTAATGTTAAGTTCGATAATTGAACACAGCATTTGAGATCACTATTTTAAACTGGTACTATCATTCATGTAATTTTTTTTTATTTACTAACTGATTATTGTAACGGCAGTTGTTTGAATAATATTTTTATAGAAATTAACACTTAAGGAATATTGGTTGATTTCTGTTGTACCACGGCGCACTGTGCACTCCGCTCGCTTCTGCTTTTGTGTCGAAGGTCACAAACAATTTTTGACAGCGAAAACGGTACTTCTGATGAACGGGAAATATTAACGCAGGGTGCCAGTTATTGCAAATTTTTTTGTTACAGACACGTGAAAACCAAAGATCATAGTGTCAAGTAATGAAACCCAGAAGCATTTCAACTGTCTGCAATATCGCGAATAATATGGTATATCTCTATCTGGCAACTCGCATTCACAAATTCCAGTTTTACGTGCCAGATCACAATAGTTTAAGGAAAATATTTTTATTAGAAAAAATGGTTCTTTTATTCTCAATAGTAGTGGCGTAGAAAGTAATGAAAAACCTCGCCATGCGAGCGTTTGTATATGACGTGCTGATACAGAAACGTACGGAAAAAAATAAGCAAAAAATAAGTTGGGCGACTGAAATGAGAGGTGAAAAAGGATTCAGGGCAAACGAAAGAAGGTTAAAAAAAATAGCAGTGGCGATGTTGGTTGAGAGCCACGGAATAATGGAAGATAAAACGTAGTGACGGAACGAGAGAGACGGAAAAGAAATGTAACTTTTAAAATATCTGGGAAATCGTCCGCACTTACAGTCGATAAAAGAGAGCAATAAGGATCTTGGCTTTACCAGGATGTCGTGCATATCGCTTGCGTTCAAGTGCCTGCGTAATTAATACCACCCTTGTACAGAGACTAGCATACTTACTACGATGCTTATACGGGAAGGAACATTGAACTCTGAAAACACTTTTAAAGCAAATTAGAGGAAATTCAGGTAGGATCGCAAGGCGAGGAACGGAGCTGGACTTACAAAGTTAGCGTTATTATGGCACATATCACAGAACTACTTACGAAAAGAGGATTAAACAGAATGCATGCGTTATAAGAAATATTAAATGAGACTCACGCGATGTTTGAATAAATTAATCTTTAACTTTGTAAATCGTGAGTATGAAAACACAGTCGACAGTAAGTAATTTTGCTTTACATAAAATTTCGCACGATATACAGGATGGTCCTGAACTACAGGTACAAATACTGATAGGTGATTCCCTATGCAGAATGAGATAGAAAACATTATATATATATATATAAATATATATATATATATAACTCGTAAGGGAGGCAGTACCATCGAAAATTTAAATTTTAAATCGTTAAACATGAAAATAATTAAATATACATGAGACGAAAGAGCCATTCTGTGAATAATGTTTTCTTTAACCAAGACTTAAACCTGCGAACAGTTGTGGCGAACTATCATCCCCTACATTGAACCACTAAGGGGTTGGTATGTTACTATCCCACCAATGTGTGTGTAACCCATGGGTATTTTTCAAAGACGTCATAATGATTCATTACTGCACGGAAACACGTTGCCTTGATGTAACACTCTCAGGCTAACAGTGCTCGAGGCAATGGATACAGATAGTAATGGTGTACGTGGTTGCCTGCCAGGTACGCAACCCGCGTCACAAGGCAGTTCGTACTACGTGACGTTACAGTTGCGCGCGCATCTGTAAGTTAGCACCGCGCTAGCGTGTGTGACGAGGTGGTATTGCACTGTTGGTTAGCAACGTGGAGAGACAGCACACGTGTGCAGAAATGGCGGATATGCATCTCGTGCATGGTGCCGCGGATGGTGACTCAAGAGCAGCACAACGTCTGCATGAACAGACCTTTCCAAACAGACGCCGTCCAGGTCGTCAGATGCTCGCGTCTGTGGTCAGGCGGTCGTGCGAGACACGAACATTCACAGCGAGCAGGTGAGACACCGGCGTGATACGCAACGTCCGGACAGCCAGGTTTGAGGAGGAAGTGTTGGAACGCATCGCCGATTCGCCTTAAAGTAGCACACGTGGAGTCGCTTGCACAATGCATGCGAGCCACCAAAGTGCGTTGAAGGTTCTGCACGAACAACAGCTACACCCGTATCGTCGTGAGAAGGTGCAAGCCTTACACCCGGCTGATTTCCAGCCACGTGCCGATTTCGCTCGCTGGTTTCTGCATCACTGCGGAGACGGACCTGGCTTTTCTCGCTTTATTCTGTGACAGGTGAGACTGCTTTCACATGTGATGGTGTTCTCAACAGTCGAAACAGTTACGTTTGGAACGATGTAAACTCACATGCAATGATTGAACACCGCCATCAAGTGACATTTGCCGTTAACGTCTGCACCGGCATTTTCAGCGACAATCTCATTGGACCGTGCTTCTTCCCGCCACGTTTGACTTGCCATCTTTATCGATAGTTTTTAGGAGACATAGTACCCGTTCTGTTGGCGGACGTGGATGTACACACACGCCAGCGTATGTGACACCAGCGCGACGGAGCACCTGCACACTACAGTTTGGAAGCGCGTCACCACCTTACCGTCACAGTTGGTGAGCGTTGGATAGGCAGAGGCGAATCGGTGAGAAGGCCCCCACGCTCCCCAGACCTGGCGCCACCTGATTTATTCCTGTAGGGTGATCTCAAGACATTGGTATACTATACCCCGGTCAACACGGTAGCTGAACGTCGCACCCGGATCACTGAATCCTGCACTGTCATTCACAACACCGCCACACATATTTGCCCGCGTCAGACAGTCGAGTGTGCGTCGCTGTCGTTTGCGTATCGAAGCTGGTGGTCAACACTTTGAACAGCTCTGTAAAACACACAGATGATTTGCAAGGCAGAGGTCACCATTGTTTTTTTAAGAGGAGTTATGTTTCAACCCCCGTCTATTAAAAGTGAGGGGTTGGAACCACATTTGAGCGAGTAAAAATTAAACCCTACCATTTTTTTTGTGGTTTTCTGTGTATTTGTAATCTGCCATACATGGTAAACAAACATACTCTGTAGTGTTTTTAAGCTAAATTACGCCGTTTTTGAGAAATTAATTAATGGCGATGAAGGTTACATGGGGTTGATATGCAACAATGGCAAAATTACATGGTAGTGAAATAGGTGTGCCATGAAACAACACACTGGCCAATGGTAACGTCTGCCACGTTTCCAAGATACCAATACTCGTGTTGACCCCACTGGGAATCGAGTCCGATTCGCCGTGATGGGAGGCAAGAAGTCTGACCACTATGCGACCACGGACCGTACTTGCATATCAGCGGTGGTTTGTTGTAGCAGGCATGGATAACACTTGAAACACGGCTTGTTACGACATTACACAGTGTCATTTAAAACAGGAAAATCAAGCATCATCAGCAAATGAGTTGCTATGTGCCAAGCGTTGAGATTCATTGTTGGAATATTATGAATTAATTGATCGAAAACGGTGGCATTTAGTTTAAAAACACAAGACGGAATATTGTTTTACCATGTGCGGTATATTAAAATCCACAGGAAAGAAACAAATTCGTACAGTTACATATTTATTTACACAAATGTGGGGCCAACCACTCAGGTTTCATGGATGGGGGTTGATATTGGAGCCCACATACTTTTGCTACGTACTTCGTCATTTACTAGTGCAGTATCCAAAAACACAGATATTTATAGTACATTCTGGCTCCGTTACTAGCAAAATAATAACATCCGCTTCAAATACACTTTCAAGAGCGATTTGCACCCATTCGGAATAGACTTAGACTAAATGCTGTGCATATATCTTACAACACTTTTTTTGATGAGAAATCACTTGAAGAAATTTTTTGGTAGAGTTCAGTTGGTGGGGTGAAAATGCAACAGCTCCAGAATGCAAGAACGGGGGAAACGTGCGATTCCCGAGAAAACCCGCCAACCAGCAGCATTATACGGCACGATTCCCACTTGCGAAAATCCGGAGTGACCCGGCCGTGTATTTAACCCGGTTCGCCGTGGTGGCAGGCGATAAATCTTACCTCTCAGGCACCTCAGCCTCACGGCATTTCGTACCTTGTACTCGTCTACTCTATATCAGAGTGTCGAACATTCCCATTTAACACAAGCGCTATCGTGGGTACTCTGAACGTAATGGGATAGCACGGAACCGCAAGGCCTGCTTGATGTTGGGTAACTATGGTCGCTCTGGGCACAGCACTACTGGATGTGGGCCGACTGTGAGTAATATATACCGGATCTTATGCCACCAGACCGGGATCCCGGCGTATGCAGCCATCCACGAAGATGTTTTGCCTTTCACCCGAGAGAGCTTGGCATGTCTGAGTAACGCCTTTCTCTTCACGTCAGCCTCGCTATGGACCACCAGGCTCACTATCTCTCCGTGAACTACGTCTGTGTGCTTGCAGCTAGAGTTGCGCCGAGCATTTTGACCGAGTTCTTTAAGGAGTGACGTGTATTCACACGTTTACACATTTCGATTTATTCGCCATACTGACAAAAAAGATATGTTGAATCAAGCAAAGTTGGTTTGGGGCAACCAAATCCATTGTTTATACACTGGACAGACAACAAAACTGGTATAGGCGTGCGTATGCAAATAACAGAGGTATGAAACCATTCAGAGTAACGCGATGCGGTCGGCAGCGCCTATAAGACAACAAGAGTCTGGCAAAGTTGCTAGATCGGTTACTGCTGCTACAATGACAGGTTATCAAGATGTAAGTGAGTTTTAACGTGGTGTTCAAGTCGGAGCACGAGAGATGGGACATAGCATCTCCGAGGTAGCGATAACATTTGGATGTTCGCGTACAACCATTTCACGAGTGTACCGTGAATATCGGGAATCAAGTAAAACATCAAATCTTCGACATCGCTGCGGCCGGAAAAAGATCGTGAACGAACGCGACAAACGACGACTGACGAGAATCATTAAACGTGACAGACATGCAACCTTTTCTCAAATTGGCGCAGATTTCAATGCCTCCTGCATTCCTTCAGACATTAGTCGAGTTCATGCCACGTCGTCTTGCGGCACTTCTGCGTGCTCAGGGGGCCCTACACGATATTATGCAGGTGTACCACTTTTTTCTGCTCTTCAGTGTATTAGGGTAGTAAAATAATTTGTTTTCGAAAACTTATTATTTGATTGTTCTTATTTGGTTACCTCAAACTCTAAGTTTTGGATGGCGCGACCAATTATTTGTTTAGCAATACGTACATTAAACAGTTTCGGTTAATTCGAAAAAAATTGAAAGCGGATTGCGATTCGAACATAGATCGTTTGCTATGAACGCTAGGACCTAGTAACCTCAGCTAAAGTGACTAGTCATGTAACAAGAATGTTTTTTAGAGCACAGAGTTCAAATACTGGACAACATGCACAGTTAAGTTTTTCAAATATTACAGCGTTACTTTTTCAATACATGTAAAAAAAAAAATTATTATGATTTTTATACTTTTACAAGACGCCTTAGGAGTGTATCAGAGTTCATGACGGATGAAGGTCT
The DNA here is from genome assembly GCA_002778355.1 of Clitarchus hookeri. NCBI lineage: Eukaryota > Metazoa > Arthropoda > Insecta > Phasmatodea > Phasmatidae > Clitarchus > Clitarchus hookeri. The sequence goes on along the minus strand of NQII01003234.1, from coordinate 222,652 downwards.
TAATACAAATAAAATAACTAAATTTGATTTTTAATTTATTCGCATAGATTTTATTTACAGTATTCCTCTACCTATCTCGAATATTACTCTTTCTTGTTCTCAGTTAGTGAAATATTTGATGTTCATTTTAACTCTAACTAACGTCCTTCTTAGTGTCTCTGTTTTGCTATAGTCAATTAACTCGTACTCATCATTAACACACTTTCAGTCTGTCTGTTGCCATTATTTGTGATGTCTCTCACTCACACATCCAGTCCAGTGGTCCAGCCTGCCAGTCGCACTCTTCGCTGCGCCGATACTCGCAGTCGCAGATTTTCCTCCCGCTGATCACTTCTCTCGTCACTCATTTCTCTTGTCGTTCGCCGTCTATCACTAAAACTCCAGCCACTCATCAACTCCCTGCTCGGATCCCCTCCCTTTTTCTCCCGTGTTCGCCTACCTTTGACTGCCCCTCCTATCGTGCGTCATCATTTTTTGTCAAAGGGGCAGTATATTTAAGTCGTTGCACACCATGAGCCCCTCCTATTCGACGCCCGGTGGTCGCCCACACGAGTCCCAGAGGAGCTGCAACATGATTTAAGCTGTCAAATTGGTCGTCCTTAGGACTACAAGGGAGTAATTTGAAACGGCGAGTAGTGGATAGCGAGTTGGGTGTTAGCTGGGCCTTTATTTAATTGTCTCTAATATTGGTGTCGTGTAGATGTGTTGTCTTGGACATGCGGTAAGTTATTGTTTTTTTCAAAATTGTGGTTTTGGACGCCAGCCCAAATTGGTTTCGGCTTAACTAAACCTTAGCTTTGCTGAGTGTTCCCTGTTTTAACGTATAGTGTCTAGTTTTATTTGTGGCCTAAGAATGTTTCAACCTTTTTTCAATATGCTTCTTGTCCACGACATTTTGCGTGGGGCACAGTTACTTTTAAATGTGTTTGTTTATTACAATTTTAATCGCCAGAGCTTTAACGGGTCATTGGGCTGCCTCCAGCGATACTACATTTTTAAGTGGTTGTTTAACAAAGATTTCAAAGTGTTCATTTTATAAATGGAGGCTTTACTAGAATTTTAAAGCTGCCCTCCTTTTTTTAATTGCTCATATTTAGCAGTCTAGTCATCGTAACGCTTTAATTGTATTCTGCAAATTGTAACCGTTTAAAATCATTGCATTATATTGGAAATTTCCATATCATATTTTTAATATTCTCTATTTTACTGAGAATTTAATTGATTTATTGTACGTTTTGTAATATGTTTTGTTAAACTTAAAATATTTTGTATGGAATTGGAATTTAGTAACGTTTGTGATTATCAGCTTTAATAAATGACAAAATTGTTTGTTACCATTTTGAGGGTGCTGTCTGTCATTATAAATATTTATTTCGGAAAATACAGGTATAAAATCAGTTTTGTTGTTTGTAATTATTTGTGCTCGGTCACAGTCTAGTAGTCCAACCTATCAGATGCGTCTTAGGTTATACAATTATTACACATTCTTGACAGAATTCTAATAGCATTACGTGGTAAACGACAATTTTTTTGGTTCACCGTGAACTTGGTTTTCCGGTAACAAACATCCTACAATAAATTAACTGTGCACAGTAGGCCTACAGTATGAATTCTTGATGTACTGTTGACCAATAGGAAGATTGTGAGCGAGAGTAAAGACCATTACAGAACTGGTATTCCTGTATGCTGTATACAGGAATCTCATTTGTATCTTAAGCTCAGAGACAGCTCGAAGAGTAGAAATAATTGAGCGCCGTTCAGGTCACTAAAACTTGTTCTGAATTTTTAGAATTTTTTTTATCCTTCGTGATAAATTAATTTAATAATTTTCATTAATATAATGTTGATAAAATGGAAGATACCCATGCCATTTCCAAAACTTACATGACATCAGTTGACGTTCTATATGAGTGTAAATGTGCTTCGTATTTTGTATCAAATTGTTATCAATAAATTTTTTCAAGGTTGTTTAAAGATTATTAAAAAATACACTTACTACATTAGACGTTAGAGAGCTCAGGAACTAAAATAAAATATAATCTTGTTTTTATATACTGCTTATTCATAGAGTGTGATTTTATTGCCGGAAATTGTTTTCTTATTTGTAACGTAAATCAATTATTTTGACAATTTAGACTACAAAGAAAGTACAATCAAGTACCGAATGGAATTAACTTTCACATCTGTCATTATAACTCAAAAACCATATATGTATAATTCTTGCGATCTACTCATACGTAAAAAATTGTGATCCCAAATCACTTCTAAGAGCTGACTGGCATGGAATGTTGAACTATCTACCAACATTTTGAAAAAACGTATACAAAGACTACTTAAAAAAAGTGTAGAAATTTTAACGAATTGGTTATTGAAAAAGAAACAAGCCCTATAAGAAATTTTAGGTGATGACTTCGTTGTCATATTTGTAACACATTAAGATTTAATTTTAACATTTACATCTTATTGTTATTTCAGAACTATTTTACAGATTTCTTGAAATCTGAATAACTCAGTTTAAGTAAGTACATTCTCATGCGAAACTGGAAAATAATAAATAACGTTTTAATCTTCGCCACTGTTACAGATGCAAGAAAAACTTCATAGGCAAAATATTGTCGACTAAAAAATATATATTAAGATATGCCCTATGTTCTGACAGCTATCGTTCTCAAATATTGGATCTTAAAAGCAAAATGTGTTGAAATAAATATAATTCTAAACTAGAATAGATACTAATATATCTTAAGAAATATGTGATTCAGTTTTGAGCTGAGGTAGGATATCTGAACATAAACCACAAAAACTATATGTTTAGTGTTGCGTTAATAACATATGCAAAAACGATTTTGGTTACAAGATAAATTACTACAGACGTTGCCAGGAATGAAATTAATTTATATATGTCTGATTAACGCACGAAACATAGTTTTAATGGTATAAAAATGTTTTCATTACGTTTCTTGAACACCGACATACGCGTTAATTTTTGCGTGATTCTTTATCACTGATAATTCTTTAGACATGTATAAATTCCCCCAGCCATTGCCTATTTAAATCTGTATTAATCTCTTTGCGTACCCGAGATTGCGGGAAAACTTAACTCGAGTAGCACGATCCATTTTGTTGTTGTAATGAACATAGTTATATTTCCTTGGTTCAGACTATAACTAAGGAAAGGTTTAACAATTTGAGCGCTATACATATTTACTGGCAATCAAGAACAGCTGGAAGTGAGTCTCCTGTGCTCATGACTGCATTGCCATCAGTCTTGCCCTTCTCTATATTCCCACTTACAACCTTCCTATTGGTCCATACAATAAACAACTTTCATTACTGGCTGACTCTCACCCAATACAATGCCGAGTTGATAGTGTGTGTGTCCCAATCAATTCTTCTTCCCTTTTGTAAAATAATGAACAGTCCATGCTCTTAATTTCAGCAATTTACACTTCGAGTATCGCCGAAGTAACATTACTTTGCATAGATCTTTGTGTAAAGTGCAGGCGAAGTAATATTACGGATGTCTAAATATCACGGGAAACTCCATTCAACTCAGATCAATTCAGACGACGTTATATAACATCTGCACTCGAAGTGTTAAAAATTGCAGCGCCGTTTTTAAGCATTGGACGTGTGTAATAATTTGAACTACGAATTATAATAAAAAATGGTATCCAGTTTTATTAAAATTAAGCTTCTATAAAATGCGTGATGTGAATGTCATCTTACTTCTGGGATTTTCCTCCCGGTTTCAGTATAGATGTCACGAAGGTCTGACTTTTTTTTTTGTAGAAAGCCATTTGAAATTGTCGGCGGTTTGTAATTAAAGACATCGTTAAAAAAGTTGCCTTGTTACAAGAAAATGGACTCGGACGAGAGAACAATTAAAATTCGTGTCACTAGTATATTTAATATCTTATAAGTGTTATATCGAAATTATCTACATTGTTTGTTTTCGAAAAAGGGACTATTCAGTTTGTATTTAATAGGCAACCTAAATGAATTGGTTTAGTATTTGATCGAACTTTTTTAGTTCTCTCTTGAAGACAGAAAACAATAACAGTCTTTCTTCGTAGTTTTATTTAACATTTAAGGCAGTTGAACAAGAGACGAATTTTGAATGGTGTGTTATTTATCACCCTTTAGTCTCGTAACTGTAGTCAAACTCCAAGACAATTAATCATGTCATTTCGAAATCAATGTAAATTGCTTCAATGTATAATTGTAGCGGTTTTTGGTGAGAATGGCAACTGTTCTTTTAATATTTTAATAACATATCTAACGTTCTCCTGTAAATTATTTGAAAAAGTCAATCTTCGAAAATTCCAAGTATTATATGTCTGTGTAAACCCCCACGGTAAAATGGTAGATTTTTTACCTGTCCAAAAGCCTAATAGTTCTGGGTAAGTGAAACTATACAGCTTCTTCAGAGCAGTACTAGAACCCTCGGAGTGCGAGTTTACGTACTGTAAAGCTACAGCATACTTGGACAGCAAAACGCATCCTGGAGTGGATAAACGTGGAAGAATGTGATTGGCCGTTAAAATGTGTGTAAAACGCGTGCGTTGTAATAAAGACGAAAGTAAGTCGATACATCTGCCGTTTGTTCGTGAGAAGTTTCCAGTGGAGTCGTGCTCGTTGTTCGGGCGACTGTATTATTGTAAACATGGAATGACCCAGCACACGCGTTGAGGAGTCTGCTAAGGAAGTGTCGCGGAAATGTGAATTTACCTACGTCATAAGGTATTGAGCGACGTTAATAGCAAATAATAACTGTCTCCTTACAGCTTGTATCCTTGTGATATTTCTGTCGCTTCTATTGAGATGGAGAAGGATTAGTAACGCGATTTAAAAAATCGTGGGACGACCGGCAATTATAAACTAGGAGGGGGCTTACTAACGACTGGTTAAGATGATGACGTCAACGAATTTGCAAAGGAAATATTTTTACCTGCGAATAAAAATTGTATTTTCCTAATAGCTACGAAAATAGAAATCAACCGCTTTGATTGTATTCCACAGTGTAACGGAATACGGGAAGGTAATGACAATTTCGCGGCTGAGGAAATCGCACCTGTACCACAATATAACATTCCTTTATGGTGCTAAGAGAGAGAGAGAGAGAGCTGTTGAATTACCAGAAGTCCATCCAATGTGGAGTTAAAAAAAAATTTGCAATCTCACGGAGCATCACGCTTAAAACATAAAGTGGAAGGTGGTCGTAAGAGGTGGAGGAACGCATTTTGAAAAATGTAAAATCATCAGTTAATGAAAGCTATGCAAGATCGACCAATATAGAGCAGGTGGAGTAAATTTGCATTTAATAAAAAGAAATAGAGTTAAAATTGGAGTAAAACGTCAATTTTGCTTGACATTACTTTTTTTGTTTTACTTACGTACTGTTGGCAATAATGACCTTAAAACACTGGGCGATTAAAGTTACTGTCCATTTTCGTTCACATAAATTAAATTAAATTTCAAGTTGCATGCGAGTGGAGTGATGAAAACGACGGCATCGAACAACGTAATGTTAGGAAATAAAATTAGGCACAAATAAGTTGCAACGATAGAGAAGGTAATGGAAACAGCTGAAATATTTCTAGTGAGAAGGGGAGCGCTAATCACCTAATTCGAGTTTGATTACATCACTAACACAGTCCAACATGGCTGTCAATTTCAAGGAAGAGATAAAGCTGATAACACGAAATATATATCAAGAGACGCATTCCTGCACATCATACTATACATTCATGGCATTAGAAAAGGTTATATTGCTCGCCTTCATCCAAAACGCATTTAAGCGAACGGTGAAGAAAATAAATAAACAAATCCTGTTCCACGTTTATTAACATAGGCGTACAAAACCATAAACTTAACAAAACCACATACAAACAATATTTAAATACGTGTATGCATCATTAAACTGAAATCGATCATTATTTTTTCTTGATAATTTATTTGTTCTGCCGTGCGTCTGGTTGTTTCTTATACTGGATGAATCTAAAATCATGGGACAAACATTCAGAGGTGGTAGAGCTCACTTAAACAAACAATTATTGTATAGGAATATATGGGCAGAAGTGACGCGTTGAGGCACAAACACAAAACTAACACATGAAATGCAACACATTGTTTATTTACAACGTCGCCGCTAAATGCCCTTTTACAGCAATGTTTATAATAATTGCTCAAAATTACTACCACCTTCAGTAATGCAAGCTTGGTAGCGTCGGTGGAGTGATTGGCGAACAGATTCAAATACGCTGGGTATTTCGCACACGCGTGCAGACGCACAGGATAGTCGAGCGACGAGGTCTTTGATGGAATCAACTGGAGTCTCGTAAATGAAGGGCTTTCAAATGCCCCCATAAGAACAAATCGTGACTCGATAAATCTGGCGATCGTGGTGGCCATCGGACTGGCCCACCACGCCCTCAACGCCTCAACGCGTCACTCCCACCCATATATTCCTATACAATAATTGTTTTTCTGAGTGAGCTCTACCACCCCTCAATGTTTGTCCCATGAATTTAGAATCAGCCTGTATACCAGGTCAGTTAACGCATGTGAGACGCAGCATGTGCGTAGAATATGCCTCGCCACTCGCTAGCAAGCAATCTCAACACGTGCAGTAAGTATCGTCACCGCAGTGGTTACTCGTCCCTGCAGCGGGCACACAAAGTGGTACTTACGTAGCGAGCATGCACCAGCATAAACACCTTGAGACACTTTACCAGCAGTAACAGCTCACTACTAAACGTTCCAGTAAGCAACGTTTGTTTCATGTAGGCTGCAAGATATTTTTCCAGCACACCCTAATCCACACGAGAATTTGGAGGGCCAAGATAAGTGTTACGACATTTAACCTCCCAGTAACTATCTCCTCTTAGCAAGTTGCATTACGGCGTGCAATTATGCTTACGCAAGTATTCTTAATGAGGACTGTATGGGGAAATGTTCTATAATCGATTTTTATAACTGGGTGGCAGAGTGAGTGGGGTGTGACATTACATGATCCTAAATTTTTAGAATTTTGTGGGCCAAGGAAGATGTGGGGTGTGAGGGGGTGGTGGGGGTGTTTA
>NQII01003234.1:151220-215382 GCA_002778355.1 Clitarchus hookeri | reverse complement strand
GTCGGTTGGAAAGGGGGTGGGGGCATTGAGTATTGGAGAGGGGTTGGGTGTTGGTGTGGGGTGAGGGGATGAGTAGTGATATGTGCTAATTTTTACAAATATTGTTTTGTTACAGGTTTTTTGTAATGTAGGAGGAGGGATCAATACTTCCCCTCGTTCACTGGCTACGAAAAGGCAGACAGAAATTATTAACGTTTTTATTAAAATATTTTTTAAGCAACATTACTCGATTGTAGTTTTCTTAATTTCCTTTGAAAAAGGAGAAAAATGGAATAATGAGCTTCAGCGACACCACAAACAGATATTATTATTAATAATCAAAAGTAGCGAACCTATATATTAAATTAAATTAATTAAATTAATTCATTTATCAAATAATTTTTTAATTAAAAATAATTTGTAGGGTTACGGGTTGCCGGAATGGCCGACCGGAGGTTGCCGTGCGACGAGGGGCGAGATGAACAAGGCCGCCGGCCGCGTCTGTGACGTCATGGCAGACGGATCCGGATACATCATGCCAGATGCCATGTGTCAAAAGGAACATTCCTATATTACTATCACGCTTCTTTGCACACAACTTAATATTAAATATAAAACAGACATAAGTGATATCACTTAATACTTCGCCCGTAAGAAAACTAAAAAAGAAATGTTAATGTGAAATAAACCGAAAAAATGATATAAACACATATTAAAGATGACAAACGCTAAGAACTACATAAACTAGTGAGGTTTACTTGAAAATTGTCTAAGTCATTACAATGCACAGGAATAGTTTCCGGTTGCCAGTTTGGAACACCGCTGGCCCATTGGAAATGGATAATGGAAGGCACCCCGAAGGAAATCCGAGGGAGTAAGGAAAGGTTTACAAACGAGAAAGTACGTGCCTTATCCTGAGTGGAATTAATAGTACTTACCGGGTCCTGTAAGGTGTTAAAATTTCTTACGCGTTAGAAGTGGTTATATTGTATACCTTAAGCAAAACATTTGAGACAGCTTACAATCAGAACAGAAAAGTGGTGTTGTTCAACGGTTACTTACAGTCATAATATAATCATAAATACGGGCGTAGACAAGGTTTTTTTTCGGGTCCAACTCCCCCTCCCCCACTATCCTTATAACGTGAAATCTGAATATCACTTTGTCCACAAAAAGTTTTGAAAAGTGAAATTCTGTAATTGTATTTACATCTGTTCGGATCATTATTTCTTAGTTAAATTCAGTGTTAAACATATTTTAATACACTAGCTGTAATAGTAATCATAACGACAGGTCAGTTGAAAATCATCTTTGTCTAGTAATAAATAATAATAATAGGTTGCGGTTAACCATTTAAGTCCGTTTCCTTAAACACAGACCCTAGCCCGTTATTACACTTCCTTATCCGCCTCATCGGTCTTGCGATCTGCAACAGGACCTGCATAATTTCTCTCACTCCCAATCTTGCCACCACCTCGAGGGAGGGATGCAAAGTTTTTTTCTCTCTCCCAAGAAACTCGTTTCTGTGCTCCTGCCCTTCCCCTGCGCACAAAACACCACAAATTTCTTCCCTTTCTATGCTCACAAAGTGCAACCAAACTCATCTTCACCTTGTTTGGTCTCGTGAGCCGAGACGAGCCGGTGAGAAGTGTGTTGAGTTCAACATTTACTTTACAGTCGTTCGTGTGTAATTGTAACACCGGAGCGCATGCTTATACGGAGTTTCACAAATCAGGAAGAAAAGTACGGTAAGTTCATTTTTCTGAAACATTAAGTAAATTACGTACTAGCATGATGAAAGGGGGCAGGTTTTATCTACCCCTGCGCACCTCTTAACGAAGTAACCTGACCCGACCGCACGTGGGAATCCAAAGTTCTTGGAAATTTGTGGTTAGTTTAAGTGCGTACAAACCACTGTCGATTACTTTTTAAAAATAACTACGTTTTATAAATTTTAATTTATAAACTTTTCAAAATGGTTGATTTCTCTAAAAAGAAGAGACAGGAGGTTATATGCACGGTTTTATTCCGTGATCCCGCATAACATCTGTATCAGCATCGAAATGANGGGGGGGGGGGGGGGTGAAATTATTAACGAAACACCACATCATAAGCAAAGAATAAAAAATAATATAAGGAAATAGTGCATGAATCTTAATGTTTGCTAGTTTACTAAACTTTACGAAAGAAACATAGATATATTCTTAAATGGTCAAGCATGAGTGTTGGTAGTTGGTACATGAACTGTAACTCTTGCGAAACTCACATTAATACTAACGATATCCATTATCATTCAATGTATTATAATATTTATGTGTAAAGTGTTAGATAATAACAATAATTTTTCTTACAAGACATCAAAATAAATTGTCCTTGAAAATAGAATTATAAAAATTTTTTTGATATTTTTATAACGAATTTTGTTATAAGTAAAACACTTTTTACGGTTCCTTAAAAATCATATCATTAGGATTGCATTGACACCACATAGCCTTGACATGAACAACTAAATTTACTGGTATGTGACTGCACATGTCTATGAATATAATTGTTCACAAATGTAAGCTTATCTGCCAGAGAGTATATACTTTGCAGCATGTACACTCGGCTTAAATATGGTTGTGTTAGATAGTGAAATTCTAATGAAAAAATAATGCGTAGAAGTTGAATTGCCAGCTGAATTGAAAATTATAAATTCAGAAGATGCAGTTCCTTGTGCGAGAACAGTGGTTACCGCATGTTTCTAAACGCATATTTGTTTTATTGTAAACCAAGCTCTATCCCTGCTAAACCAAAACAGGCGTTGTTTTTTCTGAAGTTGTTTGAAGTCGGGCGCCGGCGTTAATCTGTGCCCCAGGCTACACAGTCCTAGAGAACAGGCCTGCACCTAGACGCTGATCTCGAGCCTCGGCGTCAAAGGCTCACCGCGGTGGTTGAAACAGCGGCGCCGGCACACGGCAAAGGACGCCCACCGGCCAACGGCAGTCAAGAACTGCTGCGTCCGGTGATGACCTCGCCCGACGTAATCTAATCGCAGGAGCTGCCGGCCCCGCCAACGGCGATGGCCGGGGGAGAAGGGGTCGGAATCGCTGTCGTTAGGGGAGCGGTGCTGTCGCTGCGGCTAAACGGCCAGTCGTTGCGCGCGGGTAACTGCGTTATAACAGCCGGCGAGCTAACCGCGGCGCGACTTAACCGTAACGTAAGCCCTACATAAAAACCACTCCCGACAACCCCTAATTGTTTTGCCCCCACCGGGAAGACCGTTGCAAGGAGGGCGCCGCTTCGGGGTAGCCGTAAAATATTATGCGAAATAAACATAATTTGAATACTGACCATCCTGGGTGGGTTTATAGCTAGTGACCCCGCCATTTTGCGTTATGTTCGACCAAGGAAACGAGACTTGGCAGTGGACGACTTCCTGCCATTACTTTATCCACGGCCTCGCCTGTAATAGAAGCAATTTTCCTTTTGCGAGTAGGTCCCCGTATTTAGCCATGTAAACACCATACATTTGCAGTGAGCGTGTCGGATGAGTTTGTCACGTCATTCCAAACTCGTTTTATACACTGCTCACAATAAAGTTTATCATATTCGCCACTGGGGTCCGAAGATGAACTGGCCAGCTTATTCAGCAGACATGAACTGCGTAGAGAATGTGTGGTTCTTCCTCAAACGATTATTATTATTATTAAACCGTGCACAACCACCAATGAACATTCAGGCCTTATTGAGTAACGGGACAATTTGCCTCCGGAAATGCAATATAATCTTATTTTTCGCATGCCTCGTCGGATACAAGCGTGCCACAGGAGTCGTCGAGGTCCTGAACGTTATTGAAGTTTGTCAATGCATCTGAGAAGACCTTTTTTATATTCAAACGGATGAGATTCATTTGTTTTCGTTGTGCATCAATTTATGCCTTCTGTTTGTTTCATACTGGGATGATGTCCTCTTTACGTGCCATTAGGAGTACAACATGAAATGTAAACCGCTTTTATTCAATATAACATCCTGGATTCTGATTGATATGTGGTAAACGTTTTGTGAGCAGTACATTTCGTTAGCAAGTTTGACGTCACTAAAATGTACGTAAGTTTGATGTGTGTCAGTACTCCTTCGTTCATCCATATTTGCCTGCAGGACCGTGAACCAACAGTAAACCTGTAGCAGTAGGGATTCTTAACTCCGCGTGGCAGAGTGTGACAGGAGAATAAGATGTGTCTATGGCAGAAACCGATCTACTTCAGTGTGTAGAAGATTTCAAACAAGCAAAAGTAGATTATTGTCACGCAAGGCAGTGAAGTCTATACATATAATCAAATTTGAACGGATGTAAGTTATTTTTGAGATGCTCCATACCTTAAAGTAACGCGAAATCTCAGTGTATCTCTGGTAACAGTGCATTCCGAGTGATATCGATGAGTGAAGAGATTTGGGCGGCTCTTAACAATGAGGCCGTGATAGCCGCTGAGGGTGATTGAGGTGGGTATGGAGCAGCGCCGCAATTAATGGGCGGGAGAAACGGGAGATCCCCGAGAAAACCCGCCGACCAGCGTCATCGTCCAGCACGATTCCTACATGCGAAAATTCGGGAGCGACCCGGCCAAGGATTGAAACCTGTTCGCCTTGGTAGGAGGCGAGCAGGCTAGCCACTTAGCCACCGCGGCCCCTCATAATCAGAATCGTAAGTCTAGTGTAGTCAGTTTCCGCGCTGGAGATACGTAATTGCANTAGCCACCGCGGCCCCTCATAATCAGAATCGTAAGTCTAGTGTAGTCAGTTTCCGCGCTGGAGATACGTAATTGCATGCTGCGATAATATTTTATACCAACAGAGTGTTAAAATGCTTCAAGCCACACATGAAACTGGGTTTGGGTGGGAAAACTTTGAAACGTCTTAGGCTGGCTGCAGACGGAAAACGCACGTTCATTGCGAAAGTTTTCAGGATTCTCATTAAACTTGTAAAATAAACCTCAACAAATTACAAAAATAAACCTTCAACACGCACAGAGTGTTACGAAATNTAGCCACCGCGGCCCCTCATAATCAGAATCGTAAGTCTAGTGTAGTCAGTTTCCGCGCTGGAGATACGTAATTGCAGGCTGCGAAAATATTTTATACCAACATAGAGTTAAAATGCTTCAAGCCACACATGAAACTGGGTTTGGGTGGGAAAACTTTGAAACGTCTTAGGCTGGCTGCAGACGGAAAACGCACGTTCATTGTGAAAGTTTTCAGGAGTCTCATTAAACTTGTAAAATAAACCTCAACAAATTACAAAAATAAACCTTCAACACGCACAGAGTGTTACGAAATNGTCTCATTAAACTTGTAAAATAAACCTCAACAAATTACAAAAATAAACCTTCAACACGCACAGAGTGTTACGAAATCAAACATGCAGTCCTTATTTTCCTTTGAAAAAACACTGTGTGTTATTATTTGTAGACGATAACTACGAAATGCGGTCTGCGAATAGATAACGCCGCTATCCTCACGCACCATATGCACGGTTTATTGGTAGTCACAAGTCAACGTTGGTACGTCTTCATAATCAACAAAAAGAATTACATGTATGCAACACTCGAGATCATAATTTAAAGGGAGCTGAAGACTTGGAACGTGCTATGTTAAACGTGGAGTTTTTTTTTACTTAACGATTACTGCTTGTGGGTACGTCTATATTACCGAAGTAAAGTTCGCTTGTAAATAATTCAACGCATTTCTAATTGTAAGCGAGAATGGCTCAGTATTGTAGGAACTGCGTGGGCCAGACACAGCAGGAAGGGTTCATCCGGATTATGTACAGCGACGCTTAAAAACCCGTTCATAATAACGGGAATCAGCACGCGTGCATTATGCAAATAACATCCAGGGTGTAGCGTAATCCAATTAAACCCAACAAACGAGTCCGATTATGCAGACGCTGCTGATCTGCGTAATTAGGGCTTAAAATATGCGAGTTTACAATACACGGATGGGACTTGCAAACTCTTATTTTGTGATGCGAGCGGAGAGTGTTATTGGCAAAAGTACAAAACCTACCTGATTTTTATTTATGAATGAGAATTATAGAGAATAGGAAATTTTGCAGATTTAAGGCAGTGCGTTGGACTGCTCTGGCCACCAAAAATGCAGCCATTGAGTTTCAATAGAGAATCAATGCTAAATAAATTACTTCTCAATGAATCCATTTTAAATTTCAATTGTTTCAAACAGTAAAATACTCAACGCAACTTTCTCAGAAAATACTGACACGTTAAAAAATAAAAAAAAAATTTTTATATAAATAATTTTTCATACCAGCCAATACAAAAATTGCCAGTTTCAGTGACAAATAGACTATTTTAATACACAAACGTATTATAGCATGTATTTACCTTTACACAAACGTATTATAGTATATATGTACCTTTACACAAACGTATTATATTATATATGTACCTTTACACAAACGTATTATAGTATGCATGTACCTTTACACAGACGTATTATAGTATGTATGTATCTTAACATAAACGTATTATAATATGTATGTGCCTTTATACAAACGTATTATAGTATGTATGGACCTTAACACAAACGTATTATAATATGTATGTACCTTTACACAATCGTAATATAGTATGTATGTACCTTTACACAATCGTAATATAGTATCTATGTACCTTTACATAAACGTATTATGGTATGTATATACCTTTAAGCAGCTGTAATTTGTGCCATAGCTAACGTTTCAGTGTTTGGCAATTACAGCTGCAATCGATCCAATCTCTCTGCTGAATTACTGCTGCTTAATTATTGTCATAAAGTCTTTCATTGCACGCATTACATGATGCAGCCCAACTGCAAAAATGACGCAAAAATACAACTTTCCCAAATCGCTGCAAATGAATTCGCAGATTGTTGTGTTGCCGAAAATGGAGTCATGTATCCGATTTTATGGGCAGTAATTTCTACTGGCACTTTTTTTGAATACGTGATATTAGTAAACTGCATATGTATTAATGTCACGACATATTTTTGAGCACTATGACACCTTAAACCATTTACTCGATGTATTATATTTATTCAGGGCATAATGAAATCACGAAAAGGACAAAACTCTTCAACTTTGGCGTACCTTATCTCACATTCCCAACAAGGGAAATTTGCTTCAATTACAGATACTCTATTTAGAAACCATCCCTACATGGTGAAGGTGCGTTGTACACGAACCAAAATAATATTTCCCAAGTAACAGTAACACCTGGACCATATCCTACCAGCAAACATACAGACATGCTTTCGCAGAGTCGTTTGATAAAACTATCGCAATGGTATTCCTGGCCGATATCCCTAATAAAACATAACGCTATAAAACGGCTCTCTTCATTTCTGGAATAAAAATTTACCAACGTCAGGATAGAACATCCTACCGCCAATATTCTTGCAACATGTGATTTCGCTCACACTAGACGGGGACCACTAGTGCAATTGTTTTCCTTATGCAGATAACCAGTTTGGACCCAACCATTGTGCCTTCTAACCCTCTCGTTCCCGAATTAATTGATGTTTTCTGGTGTTGCAAAGTATACATTTTTATCATACAAGCTGTTTTTCAGCTGGCAAAGAAACCTTTTCGTTATAACAACCAAGAAGCTGAGGTATTTGCGCTTGGTGTTCAGTGATACTAACCAGTTACAACATAGAGCAGAAGTATGGCTTAGGAATCAGTTATCCACAGGAAAGATCATTGGGCACCGTACATCTAAGAGTACGGTGCTGGTCAAATACGAGCATCCTCTGCAACATGTACACGAATGTCTACAATGGGCATGAACGGGTCAACTTCATCGTTGAACGAATACACGTGCATACATTCAACAGTATTGATTGAACCAACCTTCATTGAACAAGTTCACTCCTAGTAGGCATCTTGAATATACGTACTGTAGTGCTTATGGTGAGCAACAAAATGGTCCAAACAGCTGAAGCGCTTAGTTCACCGCACCCAATGACGTAATTAACAATTAATATTCAAATCCCTAACACTTACGTTGTGCAGAACCGCAGAATATTCGTTACGTTGGTTGCTTTAAGCGCAAACCGTATAAAATTACTAAAATTATTTTTGGTAGTAAAGTTTATTATTTCGGAAGAATGATTGTAGTAACGTTTTAATGGGTAATTAATGGATTAGGACCTAAGTGGTTGCATGAAATATTATTATTTTCCAATATGTCTCATTGGTAAAATATGCATAGACAGAATGAAACCTCAGCATATAAACACTGTGATCCACGCAACAGTGCACATGTATTGCCAAATCACAACTAATCCCGCAGTATGTAATTTTTTCAACAAATTTCGGTAGTTTCGTCACGTTTGAACATTGTTTGCAATGTCTGGAGGCTCACAATTGTTATTGACTGTCTACTGTGTAAGAATCCGTTTCTCTTGCTGACGGGCCACCCTGCTAAGGTTTATTTATCTCAGGTTGAGGAGCTCAATGCTTTTACTTTTAGTTTAGCAACTGACATTTTTCGCCGTCAGGTAGCACTAGTGTCACAGGTTTACCGGAAGTAAATGGGATATTATAATTTCCTTAATATAAATTAAGTTCTATAAAATCTTCCGAGTTTTATTATGTCAGACCCTACGCAAAGAACAATTTTTTTTCTTTGCACTAGGGTGGAAATATAACGAAATATATTCACACATTGTTAAATATCCTCTAGTAATTTGTATTTAGCGAAACGTAGGCTTATATAACTACTTCGCTAAATATCACAATTAAATGTAAAAAAAAATGGTTTCAATTGCAAAACGGGTTTCCTCTGTTTCCTTAAGCGAAAGAAGAAGAGATTAATATTGTTTTATGTAAGAGCTCTATTCTTTTGCACTTGAAGTCGCAGCGTTTTCTCATTGAGTTAAGCTTGCTTATGAGCGCCCAATGCCAATCACAGTTTAATTGTAATTGTTTGCACTGGTAAACACAATTGGAAGGCATGAATAACAGTTACGAAATAAAGATAATACTGAAAGTCTGGCTGGGGCATGTACGCTTCACAATTATAGCTAAAAACTAACTATTACAAGAATATATGTATATAATTTCTCCATGAACTGCCAACTTAGACGTGACCTCTTTGGACGGTCAGTGCGCCCAGCAAAGGGAATTTTCTCTTTGCGATTGTTTCCAATAAGATATCTCGTTTTGTTGCTAACCTGAATTTAATTAGCCTTAACCCTGCCACTCCAACACTGAATTCCTGTGATTTACCTACGGAGAGATAGGCTGTATCGAAATACAAGTATTAGCGTAACAAAGATGAAAGAATAAAGACAGTTTTGTGAAAATATATTTCTCAATAAAGGTTTTTTTGTAAAAAAAAAAATATTAGTTTCTGAAAATCTCCTTTATCTTGCAGTGAAGTAATACCAACATACAAAATAAAAAACGCCAATCCTTCGCTCACGGTTACAAAAGCTAATGTCTGTGAATATCGTGGCTACATTGTCGTGGTGAAGGTAGGAATGCACTTTTCTGCTTCACATTTCTAACTACGTCACGCTCACAACTTCAACAGTATTTTCCACACTGTCGGTATGTGAAACAATACTTGGTGTATCGACCTGTTTTGAATCAATCTTGGAATTACATCTACAGGAATTGGTGTTCTCCAAATTCTTTACAGTTGTTTATATCACTTGTGAGTTTGACTTCCGTTTCAGATCGTTTTAACTGGTGTTGCGCGAATTGAAAAGTAGTTGTGTCCCAGTTCCAGTCTCACGAGTATCCAGGTAAACACAGAAACGAATTCTCGCACAGGCAGTACCCAACAGAAAATCAACTCTGATGATGTGTGATACTGCACCGATATTTATCTTGATTGCAGATTTTTTTTCCGGAAAATGTTACAGAAGTGGCATGACAAAGTACGTTCTGGCCCAGGATTCAAAAGTTGGATTGTGTGTTGAGTCTCGCAGATGTTCCCGCTTTCTATCAGTTGGATAACAGCCGCCTAGAGCAATGGATGCCATATTTAATGTTCTGAACTTGGAAGTATATAAATTCATATCAGTAATTTTCAGTACGTTTTTCGTAACAATCAAATATTAACACGACACATTTGGTCAAAAAATAGAAGTCTTCTGATTATTANATTCAGTACGTTTTTCGTAACAATCAAATATTAACACGACACATTTGGTCAAAAAATAGAAGTCTTCTGATTATTAAAAACAAAATTTTTTTATAAAATCATAGCAAAGAAGTAAAATGATTATTGTTTAACCATGCAGAAATGTCTGGCCCTAACTTGTTTTATTGATATAGCCATATAAGTTTATTATTAAATAGTTGTTTTAATTTTTTAAATATAAAATTCAACATAGTTCGAGTGTTTTTTTAATGCTGTTAAAATATATCAAGTAAATATTATGATGTAAGTAATTTACACATTTTGATCTCTCATTTCTTGTAACATTTTAAGTTATTTTATTATTAATTTTCTTGTTGTACTAAAGACATTATTTATAACACATTAGAAATGGAAAAAAGGAAATAACTTACCTATTTAGGAAGGTTCGCCTTCTGCTTCAATATAAGCATAAATTCAATCCTAGAAATTAATCGCAGATGTAGATTTCCTTATACTCGTCTGATTTTCGTAAAATATTTTTTTCGTCTTCTGATCAACCTAATGTACTAAAAATGCTATTATCTTATTCTGAAAAACATTTTTACCCACGTGTGATATGTTTTATTATTTGTCTTATCCAACAACTATATAAAATTTTGACTTTTGGATTAGCAAATCATTCCTTGTTTGAAAATACATCACATAAAGTATATAAAANCAACTATATAAAATTTTGACTTTTGGATTAGCAAATCATTCCTTGTTTGAAAATACATCACATAAAGTATATAAAAATTGTAAACACTGTATTAATAAATCGTGAAAAGTTTTACGTCGCCTACTAAACTGACGACTACTGATTCTAGAATCAGTTTTGTAGTGCTAACAGCCCCAGAGATACTGTAATGGCTCCCGATGAGTTATTTCTCAGCGATCCTTGATTTTTACGAAGAAAGGAACATTTGTGACTAACTGAATATCAAATTTCTTCATATCTGACCACATGTTTCCATGAATTATTTTCAATAAATAAAAGCCTACGTGTCTGTCTTCAGTATCGGAGTGATCTAAATTTGATTAGCCCAGTCAAGCAAAAAAATTTCTTCTTACAAGTATGCTCGGTCAGGAATAAAAAAAACCTCGACGTGCGCACATGGAATATTGAACCGTATCCCGTGCGTGAAACATCACGTGGGTGTCCCTAATTACAGCTGCTGATAGATTTTAGTGAAACGAGATTCTAATGGCCAGCGAATTTAGGNAACCAGTTTGGACCCAACCATTGTGCCTTCTAACCCTCTCGTTCCCGAATTAATTGATGTTTTCTGGTGTTGCAAACTATACATTTTTATCATACAAGCTGTTTTTCAGCTGGCAAAGAAACTTTTTCGTTAAAACAACCAAGAAGCTGTGTTATTTGTGCTTGGTGTTCAGTGATACTAACAAGTTACAACATAGAGCAGAAGTATGGCTTAGGAATCAGTTATCCACAGGAAAGATCATTGGGCACCGTACATCTAAGAGTACGGTGCTGGTCAAATACGAGCATCCTGTGCAACATGTATACGAATGTCTACAATGGGCATGAACGGGTCAACTTCATCGTTGAACGAATACACGTGCATACATTCAACAGTATTGTTTGAACCAACCTTCATTGAACGAGTTCACTCCTAGTAGGCATCTTGAATATACGTACTGTAGTGCTTATGGTGGGCAACAAAATGGTCCAAACAGCTGAAGCGCTTAGTTCACCGCACCCAATGACGTAATTAACAATTAATATTCAAATCCCTAACACTTACGTTGTGCAGAACCGCAGAATATTCGTTACGTTGGTTGCTTTAAGCGCAAACCGTAAAAAATTACTAAAATTATTTTTNAAAAAATTACAAAAATTATTTTTGGTAGTAAAGTTTATTATTTCGGAAGAATGATTGTAATAACGTTTTAATGCGTAATTAATGGATTAGGGCCTAAGTGGTTGCATGAAATATTATTATTTTCCAATATGTCTCATTGGTCAAATATGCATAGACAGAATGAAACCTCAGCATATAAACATAGTGATCCACGCAACAGTGCACAAGTATTGCCAAATCACAACTAATCCCGCAGTATGTAATTTTTTCAACAAATTTCGGTAGTTTTGTCACGTTTGAACATTGTTTGCAATGTCTGGAGGCTCACAATTGTTATTGACTGTCTACTGTGTAAGAATCCGTTNCGTCACGTTTGAACATTGTTTGCAATGTCTGGAGGCTCACAATTGTTATTGACTGTCTACTGTGTAAGAATCCGTTTCTCTTGCTGACGGGCCACCCTGCTAAGGTTTATTTATCTCAGGTTGAGGAGCTGAATGCTTTTACTTTTAGTTTAGCAACTGACATTTTTCGCCGTCAGGTAGCACTAGTGTCACAGGTTTACCGGAAGTAAATGGGATATTATAATTTCCTTAATATAAATTAAGTTCTATAAAATCTTCCGAGTTTTATTATGTCAGACCCTACGCAAAGAACAATTTTTTTNTCCTTAATATAAATTAAGTTCTATAAAATCTTCCGAGTTTTATTATGTCAGACCCTACGCAAAGAACAATTTTTTTCTTTGCACTAGGGTGGAAATATAACGAAATATATTCACATATTGTTAAATATCCTCTAGTAATTTGTATTTAGCGAAACGTAGGTTTATATAACTACTTCGCTAAATATCACAATTAAATGTAAAAAAAAAATGGTTTCAATTGCAAAACGGGTTTCCTCTGTTTCCTTAAGCGAAAGAAGAAGAGATTAATATTGTTTTATGTAAGAGCTCTATTCTTTTGCACTTGAAGTCGCAGCGTTTTCTCATTGAGTTAAGCTTGCTTATGAGCGCCCAATGCCAATCACAGTTTAATTGTAATTGTTTGCACTGGTAAACACAATTGGAAGGCATGAATAACAGTTACGAAATAAAGATAATACTGAAAGTCTGGCTGGGGCATGTACGCTTCACAATTATAGCTAAAAACTAACTATTACAAGAATATATGTATATAATTTCTCCATGAACTGCCAACTTAGACGTGACCTCTTTGGACGGTCAGTGCGCCCAGCAAAGGGAATTTTCTCTTTGCGATTGTTTCCAATAAGAAATCTCGTTTTGTTGCTAACCTGAATTTAATTAGCCTTAACCCTGCCACTCCAACACTGAATTCCTGTGATTTACCTACGGAGAGATTGGCTGTATCGAAATACAAGTATTAGCGTAACAAAGATGAAAGAATAAAGACAGTTTTGTGAAAATATATTTCTCAATAAAGGTTTTTTTGTAAAAAAAAAAATATTAGTTTCTGAAAATCTCCTTTATCTTGCAGTGAAGTAATACCAACATACAAAATAAAAAACGCCAATCCTTCGCTCACGGTTACAAAAGCTAATGTCTGTGAATATCGTGGCTACATTGTCGTGGTGAAGGTAGGAATGCACTTTTCTGCTTCACATTTCTAACTACGTCACGCTCACAACTTCAACAGTATTTTCCACACTGTCGGTATGTGAAACAATACTTGGTGTATCGACCTGTTTTGAATCAATCTTGGAATTACATCTACAGGAATTGGTGTTCTCCAAATTCTTTACAGTTGTTTATATCACTTGTGAGTTTGACTTCCGTTTCAGATCGTTTTAACTGGTGTCGCGCGAATTGAAAAGTAGTTGTGTCCCAGTTCCAGTCTCACGAGTATCCAGGTAAACACAGAAACGAATTCTCGCACAGGCAGTACCCAACAGAAAATCAACTCTGATGATGTGTGATACTGCACCGATATTTATCTTGATTGCAGATTTTTTTTCCGGAAAATGTTACAGAAGTGGCATGACAAAGTACGTTCTGGCCCAGGATTCAAAAGTTGGATTGTGTGTTGAGTCTCGCAGATGTTCCCGCTTTCTATCAGTTGGATAACAGCCACCTAGAGCAATGGATGCCATATTTAATGTTCTGAACTTGGAAGTATATAAATTCATATCAGTAATATTCAGTACGTTTTTCGTAACAATCAAATATTAACACGACACATTTGGTCAAAAAATAGAAGTCTTCTGATTATTAAAAACAAAATTTTTTTATAAAATCATAGCAAAGAAGTAAAATGATTATTGTTTAACCATGCAGAAATGTCTGGCCCTAACTTGTTTTATTGATATAGCCATATAAGTTTATTATTAAATAGTTGTTTTAATTTTTTAAATATAAAATTCAACATAGTTCGAGTGTTTTTTTAATGCTGTTAAAATATATCAAGTAAATATTATGATGTAAGTAATTTACACATTTTGATCTCTCATTTCTTGTAACATTTTAAGTTATTTTATTATTAATTTTCTTGTTGTACTAAAGACATTATTTATAACACATTAGAAATGGAAAAAAGGAAATAACTTACCTATTTAGGAAGGTTCGCCTTCTGCTTCAATATAAGCATAAATTCAATCCTAGAAATTAATCGCAGATGTAGATTTCCTTATACTCGTCTGATTTTCGTAAAATATTTTTTTCGTCTTCTGATCAACCTAATGTACTAAAAATGCTATTATCTTATTCTGAAAAACATTTTTACCCACGTGTGATATGTTTTATTATTTGTCTTATCCAACAACTATATAAAATTTTGACTTTTGGATTAGCAAATCATTCCTTGTTTGAAAATACATCACATAAAGTATATAAAAGTTGTAAACACTGTATTAATAAATCGTGAAAAGTTTTACGTCGCCTACTAAACTGACGACTACTGATTCCAGAATCAGTTTTGTAGTGCTAACAGCCCCAGAGATACTGTAATGGCTCCCGATGAGTTATTTCTCAGCGATCCTTGATTTTTACGAAGAAAGGAACATTTGTGACTAACTGAATATCAAATTTCTTCATATCTGACCACATGTTTCCATGAATTATTTTCAATAAATAAAAGCTTACGTGTCTGTCTTCAGTATCGGAGTGATCTAAATTTGATTAGCCCAGTCAAGCAAAAAAATTTCTTCTTACAAGTATGCTCGGTCAGGAATAAAAAAAAGCTCGACGTGCGCACATGGAATATTGAACCGTATCCCGTGCGTGAAAAATCACGTGGGTGTCCCTAATTACAGCTGCTGATAGATTTTAGTGAAACGAGATTCTAATGGCCAGCGAATTTAGGGCTATTCCCGGGCTGTGTATTTTGCAAACTTGTAGTGGATAAGCTGGCTGTATCAACGAGGAGGCGGAAAGAATCACCCACCGAAGATTCTTCACGCGAGCAAGACAACAAAAGCCCCCGGAAAGCTTTCTACAAAGTTTTCGTCGGGGGAAAGAAAGCTAGGATGTCTAGTAATTCCCACTTAAAAGAAAAAGTGGGCAGGGAGGGATATGCGAGATGACGCAAGACACCCCTTGCATTCATCCGAGGGACATGTTTTCTTCCCCCTTGACTAAGTTCCGGCGAAGAAAATCAGGAGTTAGCAAGGCTGATATCTTTATGGCCGCCGCTAACCCCAATCACCCCCCTCCAGCTGGCTCGCTCGCCCGCCGGAGTTTGGCGACTGCTGAGGAAGTTCTCGAGGCAGATGTCACCGCCTGAATATCAACAAGTGTTCTTCCTCGGCGTAGCTGTGATCCGCCAGCTCGACCCCGCGCCTTCACGACAAGCAACACGCACAGCAGGCAGCGGCGACCAAGGACGAGACTCCAGCTCGCTCCAGGCGAAATTTACTTTCGCCGTGGACTCGACGATCTCGCTGCACGCAATTAATTATTTATGAACCAGCGACGAACTCCTGAAGAGCGCCCGAGACACATCTTCTCTCGGAAAGAGAGTACCGGATGGATCGCAGGTTAGAGACGCGGGGAATTTTCGTGGGTGCAGTTTTGTTGTTCATTGGATCTTGGAGGCACCGGGAGTGATCCGGGAGACTCTGAACTACCAGCAGCATCGCTGAGAGCGGAGTGGCCGAGATCGCACACAGCGCAGCTCACGGAAATGAAAGGACTCTTGCGAGACAGCAACCAACGAGAAAATGCAGGAGGAGTGGGAGAGCCTGCAGCGACTCTTATCAACGGGTTCTTGACATCCGACGAGGGTGAAGCGAGGTTAGTATAGAGCAGGGCTAGAAAGCAAGGATGGGGGAAAGCAGAGATCCCCGAGTAAAACCAGCTGACCAGAGGTATCATCCAGCACGATTCCCACTTTCGAAAATCCGGAAGAGATCACATTTGCAATCGAACCTGGTTCGCCTTAAGGGCGCCGTCTACTTGGAGGTTTTTTAGCGCGTTTACGGCAGGGAAGCCCGTTGACGATAAGAACTACACTGACACTCGCGGCTGATTTCCCTTCGCCTCTACGCGCAAAGCTCTGAACAGGTGGTGCAATGTTCTCGTCGTGCTGCGTGTACCTATGCGACTTTAAGCGGAGACCCTTTAATGTTATTGATAGAAAGTCTGTAGCGAAGTTGAATGCAGGTCCCTAATATAGTTTCGCATGTTTCCGATCAGTGTATTATGAGATGGAGCAGTGTGGTAAAGTGGTTTTTAGCTACGTTGGAGGGCTTGGAAATAGTATTAATAATGTAAATGACACATTGTGTTACTGTCAGAATACATCTTAGTAGAGAGGTTTGGCCGACTCTAGCACAAGGGCGCGGGGGCAAAGGAGCCAGACGCCATTCATGCTGTGTCATTCCGGTCGTCCGGCGGCCATTTCCACTCCAAATTTCTCTTTTCCCTCCTTTCGCAAAAAAAATTCTTTAAAATTTCTCTTTCTCCCTTTAAAATTTCCCATTTCCCCCAAAAAATTACCGATCCCCTCATTTGCAAAGAATGAGACTCTTTTTTGCCAAATTTTTCACTGGAAGGATTTGGGGGGCTCGTTTTGTATCTGTGACCATTATCTTCGCCCTTGAACTTTACCCTGTGCCCGGTGGCCTTGAATAACCGTAGGCCCAAAAAATTAAGAAAATTAAAAAATAAAAAAAAATTGTTATAAAAAGTAAAAAATTCATTAAATATAAAAATATTTTTTCAAATTATTTAAAGATGTACATGTTTGAGGTTCAGGATTCGATGGCAGGTGGATCGACTAAGCTTCCGACACGACCGGCCCTCGCCAGGTCTGCCAGTATCCATCTCGTCAGCCATGTTAGATGTCGATTACCTTGACGTTTGACCTTGACCTTGGATAACCTTGAAGCCAAAAAATGCTAAAAAAAATACCAAATAACCTTTGGCACTTGATCAAAAATCTTTACTCAGAACTCAAAAGACTCTTAATTTAAGACCCAAGCCCAAGACCCAAGACTCAAGATCCTTGACTCAAGACTCACGACCCTTGACCCAAGACTCAATGCTCACGACTCAAGACCCTTGACCGAATACCCTAGACCATTACCCTTAACCCAAAAATTCCAAAAAAATATATTATAATCTTAAAAATTGTAAACATTTCTAAATATGTGTAAAAAATACAATTTTTATAAAAGACTTATACATTTTAAACTTAAAATTATTTATAAAAAATTATTTAAAAATTTAAATTAAATAAATCACTTTTCCGGAGGTTTCTTTACACCATGTCCAGCAGACGACTGACCCTCGCCAACGTTTCTCTTTGTTTAATTATTTGGTTCCCCTCCAATCCCTCCACCAATGTTTCTCATTGGTTAATTGGTCGACAGGCCTTCACATTCCTCACCAATGCTCATTCCATCATATGCAGCCTTCTTGTTTTTTTTTTATTATACTTCTTTTGGTGCGTTGAGGGTAAAAGTTTAGTGTGCAACTGAAGTTGCGCGCGCACAGTGTAACGAATTTCGACAGTATGAAGTTGGAGATCAAAGAAAATTAAATGTGCATAATTGTTATACTAAGTTAGCTCGTAAGATGCCCAGACTGTGAACGTGGTAGGCGTATGACCCAATGCGCATGCGCGTATTCGTCTAGCTATATACAATCGCAAGGTACACAACATAGCACGATGTTATATTTAAAACCAACAGAAAATCAGTTAATGTAATAAGCATACGTAATAAAATTTTATTTTAGTCACGCCAAAGATGTATAACTTCAAACACGCGTACATAAGTACACCCGCCCATTTTTTAACGTTTGTCATCTGTTTTAATTTTCAACACCTGGGTGTTGTTAGTGTATTATTTATCGATTCAGTCACCAGAGGTGCTGTCGATTTAGGCACCATGTTGGTTGTCGACATTGACCTTACACCAATGACATTGAACTCAAAAAATCAAGAAAAATGGCATTCTATACAAATGTAAATTACTAGCTGGTCATATGAAGTGACCATACTGACTAACACCACTAATTAAAGACTGAATCCATCCAAGCTCGACTCCACCAAAGATCGACTCTGCCCAAGGCTAACTCCACCCAAGACTGGTTCCTGAGGAGTCTAACTTAACCCAAGGCTAACTCCTGACGAGACCAGTTCTTGCAAAACTGCCTAGACCAACCGACAAGACCAACCTGCCATACCACCCACCTATACAATCTAACGGTGAAGAAAAATCTCGAAAAAAATCTCCTAACAACAGTCTTATAGCTAACCTCTTCGCAGAAAATCTTCGCAGAATTTTCGAAAAACATTTAAACCAGAGCCGTCCATACCAAAGGGTCATACTAACTTACAAAGCCAACTGACCAGGCCTACAAACTAGTATCGAAACATTCCTCAAAAATATTCCCCTCATTTCATTCGTTCGCCATATAGAACTCAGTCGATTTTATATGACCCGAGTAAGGTATTATACTTAAAATCTAACTAAAGCCTTCCTACTGCATGAACTCACATATATTTGAACTAAAACTGACTCTCGTTTGATTGTTTACGCCACTGAATTAATAAGTATTTCAAAAAATCAGAAGTGCCTGTATAAGAAATTAAACACACATTACTACATACATACATTTTATTTATTTAATTACTATATACATTCTATCTTTCTAATTATTTTGAATATTCCATCTTTACGTTTCTCAGATGTCTGCCGATCATGGATAGCAAGAAACAGTATCATCTGATATAACCCCAATTCTTCAGTTCATTGATGATTGAATATATCTCAACAATGCGTAAGAGATCCCCATGTTTTTGCAGCTCAATCAAATATCTAAGTCTATCAACGAGATAATTCGCGTCTTCGGGAAATACGTAACGACCATTATTGACGCCTTGTGCCTTCTTTACGACACTTGTCGAGGGAAACTCGTTGGTGAAATGCGTGGTAGCATCGAGACTATTATCATCCTTCCCATCAGATACTTCATCAACACAGTCTTCGTAGTCGTTATCATTAATGCTGTCCTCACGAGCATCTTCAACTCCTGTTTCATCCTCAATATCAAGTTTACTTTTCTTTGTAGGGTCACACATCCATCATCAGTATTTAGAGCTGACAACTGTTTATCCTGAAGTTCGACGATTTCACGCGAACGACTTGCAAGTGTACATTTCACACATACTGACTGCTAAAACTCGTAGGTCTCTCATTCCCTCATTAGCATTGACTGTAACGTCATAATCGTCTGTATAATCAGTATCCATCGATGCAGCAGGGGGTATTNCATTCCCTCATTAGCATTGACTGTAACGTCATAATCGTCTGTATAATCAGTATCCATCGATGCAGCAGGGGGTATTGACGACTTCACTTGTTGGCTCTCAAAAGACGAATCCTTGCAGATCTCGATGTGGTTCTTCAATACTGTACATCACCTTGCATAAACTGCATGTGTCCATTGTAGCAATGCTTCATTGCGCAAAAGGACACTTCACCACGGCGATCCTCTCATGTTGTGACGCTAGCACCTGTCACGCAACACATTTTCTTTGCTTNCATTCCCTCATTAGCATTGACTGTAACGTCATAATCGTCTGTATAATCAGTATCCATCGATGCAGCAGGGGGTATTCACGACTTCACTTGTTGGCTCTCAAAAGACGAATCCTTGCAGATCTCGATGTGGTTCTTCAATACTGTACATCACCTTGCATAAACTGCATGTGTCCATTGTAGCAATGCTTCATTGCGCAAAAAGGACACTTCACCACGGCGATCCTCTCATGTTGTGACGCTAGCACCTGTCACGCAACACATTTTCTTTGCTTTCAACTCGACGCGGTGGTATGTGACTATCATCACAGTCACCTTATTATGTGCAATACTGTGTAATGTGACATGTTACATAATACATTACACAGTTCACATTAACCATCGAATCATCAAAGAATTCACGTTTCAATACAACACTACTAAATATGTTCGTATGTTTACAGGAATTGTAACTTAAATATTTAGTAAATATACTTAAAAGTGACCGTAATGGCTACAAATGGATCTGAGCTCTATAAATAAAAAATACGAAACGTCTCCCTCTTTAATGAAGCTTCGGGTTTCGGGAACTGACAGTGACTGCAGTTTCAGCCAATCAGATATTAAATAAATAAGTAGATGTCCTTGTCATGGGCGAGTTCACTGCCTGCCTTTAAATTTTGAGTATGACAATACTGGTAGTGAATAATTGCAGCGTAACAAACAAGTCATAATTTTGGTACTATCTATGTATTACAAATCGTGTTAACACAATATAGTGCAAAAACTGTGATACTCCAAATTATCGTAACTGTATCATTTATAATGGAGCCGGTGGAGGGGGTCCATTGAATGGTTTTATCCCTCACACTGACCTTTCTTTAGCGCCGAATATGTCATTGTTCTCATTTAGATTTCTATATTTTTGTAACGTAGACATTTCGTGGTCAAACGAAAAAAAAAATTTTTTTTCTAAAAACCCACTTAAATTATTGTACACGTTTCTCACAGCGATGTATCATTGCAACGTTTTACGAAATGTAATTATTCGTCATTTTCTCCCTTTATAGCAAAACTGCCTTCTCCGACTAAGTTTGCTCATTCGCATAGTTCCTATTGCACTCGGTTTCCTGCTACGTACAGCTTAGCCCAGAAAACTGCTGTCAGTAAAATGAAGGTTGTTTAGGGCACAATTACTACTAAAGATAAATCTAGAATAAATAAACCCAATTAGAATACTTGTTACATTAATTTATAAAATGCACCATAATAACTAACAAAATCAGAGCAACATTACACAGTAAAAAACCCTTAATGTTACAGAAAAGAATTTATAAATACGCATTTATCCAAGTCTCTGCTTGAATTACAAACACATTTATTTTTTATAAGTGGGCCTTTTTTGCAAATTTCACAGATCTTTCATTAAATTCACGGAATCTCTCCGTAAATTTGAAAAATAATTTTTTCTGTGTTTTTGGTTTAAAAAAATATATTACAAGAAAAGTAATTTTATCTATGCGGGTGATTTAATGTGCACAAAAACTAAATTTCAAATGTTGTAATATTTTATGCTGGAGAGAGATAAATAACTAGTAACGGCCAGCCTTACCAATCTCATCAGACCATCTTAGGACAATAAGATGGAATTATTTTAGTTATTATTTTTAATATTATTGAAGCGTCTTGGGTTCAGAGCCAGCGAGAATGGAGTCAGAAATATTGAATATAAACGAGCCCATCAACCAAGAAGATGCCATCAAAAAGACGGAATGTCATACTTATTCGCTGTACCTACCAGGAGCTCACCTGCTATCGTCCGAGGTTTGAATACCGGTGCAAAACCAATATATATATACACTACCGTGCAACTCCTGCTTGAGATTTCGAGGTACGCTTACGAAGGCTGGAGATTACTTGCAACTACCAAGATAATTCCAAATGGTATTTCCATGCTTGGTCTTATAAGTAAGTGTTATATATGTCTCATGATACTTTTTGATTTTCAGAGGAACAGGTTTAAGCGGCGTGGATATGGAAACTGCCGCACAAAATATGATTTTCTGTTTACAGTAGCAAAAAAATCTTTTGTTTAAATTTAGCAATATTTTTAACCGAAACTCGAAACTACAGAAAGAACAAGACGGTCCGTATTTTGAACTTGTGGACATGCGGATCGTGTTTCCTTATATTCGCTGGACATCTTCGTAAAAAATTTCCTACATGTATACAGGAAATTTGCATCGGTGTATGGGCGAGGTTGCTTGAACTCACATTTGCCTACGCGAGTGGCTGATTTTAATTTATGACAGTCTCAAGTATATGCCCACGAGTCAGAGGTTAACAGCATTAGAGTGGCCGTATTACAATTTGTTGCACGAACGACAGCACTTTTTGAAAGATAGAGAAAAAGTAGTTACATTTTTAAAGGTGAAATTAAAAGTGTTACATAAAATGTCTAAACAATGAGAATGCACATTTTTGTTTTGTGTTTTTATAAGTGAAAATTATTGTAAGAATATGCACATTTTAAAAATGTTTACTTCTCTAATAATTTGACCGTTTCGCTTGACCGAAGCATGAATAAAGTGGCGAGGCTCATGGCAATGATAATTTTACACATTGTGGAAAAATACTGTGTCCACGCAAGTAGATCTTAACCCGTGTTTGGATTACCGTGAGCAGACTATACCTTAACTCGTGTTCGGATTACCTTGAAAGAAGAATACCTTAACCCGTTTACGGATTAGCATGAGCAGACTATACCTTAACACGTTTTAGTATTACCTTGATCAGACTATACATTAAACTCGTGGTCAAATTAGCATGAGCAGACTATACCTTAACCGGTGTTGGGATTACCTTGAGTGAACTATACCTTAACCCGTGTTTGGTATCAGCATGAGCAGACTATACCTTAACCGGTTTTGGGATTACCTTGAGTGAACTATACCTTAGCCCGTGTTAGGATTACCGTGAACAGACTATACCTAAGGAAAGCCGCAGTGTGCAAGCAGACCATGACTAACGGACGCGTCAATCTCCTCGCGTAAATGTATTCGTAATTAAAGGACAATGGAAGCGGCAGGTAATAGAAGGGAGCCAGTGCCGGATGTAAGGTGTGCGAGGGAGGGGCGAGACATGGTTCCTCACTCAGGTGGAGTTCCTGGCATCGTGATCTCGGTCGAGAGCAGACCACGATCAACTGTGGACGTCCAACAGTGCGGCTCTGATGTGGACCACACTTCACGTCTCCCAGCTTGGTGGGCTGGCGATGTCTGCCCAGGATTGTGATACCAAGGTTCATAATCATGGCTACGATCGTAAGCGTCTTTGTGTGGTATTCTGTAAGCCGCATATTTCGTTAGTGATACTTTCCTTCACTTCGCTTTAACGCAAATACAAATTGATGTAATCGGCCACGCATCAGAGCTGCTATCTCGTGATGCTCAAAATGAACTAGTCCCATCTGCAATCTTGTATCCATAGAGAGCAGTGCATTTATTTTAGGTGTCTTATTCGAAAACATATCAACAAAAAAATACAATACCTCTATATAAATGACAATTGTCTATAATAACAAAATGTGTGACACAAGTCACCCTATAATAACGGACACAATATAATGCAAGAAGCTGATCTCTGACTTCTTAACACAGCGTCTAAAATATGCTTCTTAAATACACTCCAGAGAGCGTTTATTATTTGCAGACAAATAAAATAATAAAATATTTATAACCTTTGGGGCACCTTAAAATGTATGTTCTTGTGGTACGTGTTTGCTAGAATTAATCTCANGAATAAAATATTTATAACCTTTGGGGCACCTTAAAATGTATGTTCTTGTGGTACGTGTTTGCTAGAATTAATCTCAATATGTAGGCAATTTTCTTTCCACTTTCGTTGGTAAAGACATCTTGTTGGGCTGTTTTTATGAATGACAGTTATGCGGCATTTCAAGAACCATCATGGCAACAAACGGAATTAAAGATTCCTTTTTTTTTTTTNTTTGGGATTACCTTGAGTGAACTATACCTTAGCCCGTGTTAGGATTACCGTGAACAGACTATACCTAAGGAAAGCCGCAGTGTGCAAGCAGACCATGACTAACGGACGCGTCAATCTCCTCGCGTAAATGTATTCGTAATTAAAGGACAATGGAAGCGGCAGGTAATAGAAGGGAGCCAGTGCCGGATGTAAGGTGTGCGAGGGAGGGGCGAGACATGGTTCCTCACTCAGGTGGAGTTCCTGGCATCGTGATCTCGGTCGAGAGCAGACCACGATCAACTGTGGACGTCCAACAGTGCGNCACTCAGGTGGAGTTCCTGGCATCGTGATCTCGGTCGAGAGCAGACCACGATCAACTGTGGACGTCCAACAGTGCGTCTCTGATGTGGACCACACTTCACGTCTCCCAGCTTGGTGGGCTGGCGATGTCTGCCCAGGATTGTGATACCAAGGTTCATAATCATGGCTACGATCGTAAGCGTCTTTGTGTGGTATTCTGTAAGCCGCATATTTCGTTAGTGATACTTTCCGNTAAGCGTCTTTGTGTGGTATTCTGTAAGCCGCATATTTCGTTAGTGATACTTTCCTTCACTTCGCTTTAACGCAAATACAAATTGATGTAATCGGCCACGCATCAGAGCTGCTATCTCGTGATGCTCAAAATGAACTAGTCCCATCTGCAATCTTGTATCCATAGAGAGCAGTGCATTTATTTTAGGTGTCTTATTCGAAAACATATCAACAAAAAAATACAATACCTCTATGTAAATGACAATTGTCTATAATAACAAAATGTGTGACACAAGTCACCCTATAATAACGGACACAATATAATTCAAGTAGCTGATCTCTGACTTCTTAACACAGCGTCTAAAATATGCTTCTTAAATACACTCCAGAGAGCGTTTATTATTTGCAGACAAATAAAAGAATAAAATATTTATAACCTTTGGGGCACCTTAAAATGTATGTTCTTGTGGTACGTGTTTGCTAGAATTAATCTCAATATGTAGGCAATTTTCTTTCCACTTTCGTTGGTAAAGACATCTTGTTGGGCTGTTTTTATGAATGACAGTTATGCGGCATTTCAAGAACCATCATGGCAACAAACGGAATTAAAGATTCCTTTTTTTTTTTTGCCTCTTAAAGATAGTTAATCTGTGTATGTCTATATATCGACACTAAAAAGTTACAGAAAAGTGTCACTCGAAGACTAACTGAGCAGTTTCTCTCCTTGTCAAATACAAACGGCGGTGTTGTGTGGGCGTGATCTCCTCTACCACGCCACCCTTCATCATAACAAAATCGTTTGAGGCCACGGTGGCGCAGTGGCTAGAGCAGTATTCTCGCCAGGGTGAACCAGGGCATGGTCGCTTCTGGATTTCCGCACTTTGAATCGTGTCGGTCGATACCGCTGGCCGGCGGACTTTCTCCGGGATGTCGCGTTTCCACCACCCTTGCATTCCGGCGCTGCTCCATGCTCACTTTGCTTCACCCCCATCGGCTTTTCAGACATCGTTGTTAAGAGCAGCCCAAATCTCTGCAATCTATACTCCACAATAAACTGTGACAAAGCAAGAAAAACTGAGCTTCACAAATACCCCAAGGGTGTTGCTATATTCACCTTATAAAATTGCATCAATTTATTTATGGAATATAGATTATTGTCCAGAAAGGCGGCAAAGAGCAAAAACAACCACCAAAAAAAAAGTAAAAAATACAAAACTCACTTCTATAATATGAAATAAGACATTGAAGCATAAATATTTCGACGCAATAAATAAATTTCTTCCATCGTATTGCTTCTGTTATTTGTTACATGTGTCAGTGCGTTGTTCTGTGCTCAATACACAGAGAGTATTAATAAATTTAAAAATTCTGAACTGACTTGGAAAAATTAAAAATACACTGCGGGCCATTAAAATTACAACGACACCAAGGATGCACCTGAAGGGCCCCACCTTGGGGGAATGGATGGAGGAAAGTAGGAATATAACGTAATTAGATCTTCAGTCGAGTGGTGCTAAACTTGTTGTAATGGCGACACTAATAAGCGTTATATAATTGGAATCCTAGGAGCCACTTAGGGGTAGTGACATTGTGTTAACCCGCTGTTAGTGTGGACAAACAGTGAGTATGCCACTCACAACCATCATATGAACAGGTTTCCACCTCTGACCGCGGGAGAATCGTGGCCGCTCAGGATTGTGGATTATACTGCCACGAAAATGTTTCTCATTTTCAAAGAAAGGCAACTACAGTGAAGCAGTTATGGGATCAGTGGAAAAAGGAAGGAAGGCCTGAGTAACGTGCAGGAAGCCTCTGACTCAACAGCACGAACGAGCGCGAAGGCAGACATCTCGTACGCACTGAGATTACGGACCACACAGCCACATCAAACACCCTCACCTAGGAGTCAGGCATGTGGCACATCAGTATGTGTCCACATGCATGGTTCGTCGCCGTATGCAGAATCAGAGCATATGTTCCAGGCGCCCGTTACTGTGGCTGCCACTGGCTGCTCGCCCCAGGTGCCTGTGGCTGCAATCATGCGTGGAACGTCGGGAATGGAGAGACGAATAGCATGTCCCTCCACTCCTGCTTGCAGCTTGACGGTGTTTGCATCCGTATCTGGCGGCTCCGTGGGGAATGCAGGGCATTATGCACCATCATAACGGCCCAGCACGTGGGTGGGCCATGGAGTGCCATCGCATGCCAGTCCTGCTAGCGCCTAGCCTGCTCAACTGCACGCTGACGCAATCGTTACATCGCGTAGGTGTTGGAGACTCTTGTTGTCACCTACCTTCAGAGCTAGCCTTTGGCTCCGTACCAACAAGATTATGCGCGACCAAATCTGCCACGCGTCGTCCGACAGTTCGTTGATGACAATAATGCCACTCTGGTTCATTGGCCTGCGCGTTCACCTGATACATCGTCCATCGAAAACGTGTGGTTCATGGTCGGACGGCGACAGGCCTGCCACAAAGACACCCGCTACCACGACGGATGCCAACATGACAACACTGCGACTTCAAGAAACATGCTAGCTGACGGTAGCAAACTTTGTGTCAAAATAAATTTGTTAAGTTTTTACGAATTAATATTTTATGTTAAAAGTGACACATTTTCCGGAGTAAAGACATGACGAATGTAAGTTTTCAAATTATTTGGCATTTGTATCCATTTCACAAAGACATAAAATAGTCTCGAAATCCATAAAAAAAATTATTGTTTCTTGATAGACACAGTGATGGTATAGGCTGTTCATGGTTGATTGAGAACTTTGGAAAACCCTGCTAAAAATTCTTTTTTCCTCCTCAATTTACATCTTTCCACAGTTTGTAAATTTTACGTTCTCATGGGCCTAACCATTTTATTCACGTGTCATTCAATTTAAAATGTGAAAATGTTAAAAACCCTACTTTTTCTGCCAATCCTTTCGTTCTCTTAAGTGTATAAGGCAGAAAAAATTAAGAAACATTACTCCCAATAAATGTTAACATTATAAATGCAATACAACCAAGACTTAATACTATTTTTCTTAATTAACTATTAAGAGAACTGGGAACTTGCATGCTAGTATCTATTGTAGTATATATTTAAGTTAACGGGCGGTGACTTCATTTACAGAGGTTGGTTTCAGAAGCAATCACTTTACCGTGAATAGTCTATAGAATCGATATCGGGACCTTGTGCACTAAAAACGAGCAAATGTGAAGCATGAACCGCGAACGGCGCACGATGCAAGGTGTCGTCAGACATTGTCGGGGCGTACTGCAGTAGCGACGCGGTGATCGATAGGTCGCCGTGTGGAGGCGAGATGTCTCGAGTGTGGACTGTGTCGAGACTCGCAGTGGCAGAGAGAGAGAGAGAGAGAGATAGAGAGAGAGAGAGAGAAAGAGCTGTACCACGGCAATGCGCCGCACGCACGCGTAATTAATTACTCCCCCACGCACAACTTGCCGCAGGAGGCATTTCTCTAGTGAGTAGGAGGGGAGGGGGAGAGAGGCAGGAGTTGGGCGACACGTTCAGACCTGTCGTGCCCTCGGCGCGTCAGCCAGTAAGGTTGCTGCGTCGTCTGTGCTGCCATTCGGGACGGGAACTTCCGTAACACCAAAGGCCGGTTGCACCATTCAAGTTCGACGCTTGATCCGAGATCATATCCGAACTTTATCTGATATCGTCACAAAGTACTGTTGCGCCATTCTGTTTCTGAGCATGGCTGGAGAACGTGATAAACTTAGTTTCGAACCTCCGAATATGGTAGTTCGAAGTCTTGATCCAAGACCAGAGTAGTATCTGAAAGCACTGTTACTTATATGTATTTACCGGAAATAAAACTCATATAATTTAAATAATTTATGTGTGTTTAAGGTTGTTGTTTACCGCTGTAAAACGTAAATTGATACTCATAACAGGCATAAAATATATTGTACTTCTTTAATAAAATAAGTTTTCTTTTTTAAACAGATAACGAAATTTACGCCTACCCCTCAGAGTAGACAAAACGCAAAATTGGGGCTGCCGTCCTGAACATCAAAAACTGGCCAAATTTCCCACACAAGCAACGTCGAATATCTCCCTTTTACCCCGCTCTTGCATTCCGGCGCTGCTCCATACGCACCTCACTTCGCCTTGATCGGCTTTCTAGACCCCGATCTATAGGCTAGTGATCATCCACCACGAAGAATTTTCTATTTATGTGGCATAACTTTCTTTTCAGTGAAATAACTAAAAATATATCATTTAAACATATTTGTAATTTACAAATGCCTTCATAGTCAGTCACCAAATTTTATTCACCCATAATCCAGTAATTTAGAAACAGGAATAATGCATTGATAATTTAAAAATGATGCTGCAATAATTACGTCGTAAATACTTTTCAAAGTTTCAGCATTTATGTTTGTTCTAAATCGTAACTTGTATTACCAGAGAGGTTTAGTAAAATTTTTACAAAAAAGGCTTTATAAAAATGAAATAAGCTAGATACTGCAATGTAAAATACGTTCGAAGCTATTTTGTAAAGCAAGGGAGAACATTTCTTAGAGGCTGCTTTATTTGTTCAAAGGAAAGTTTAAAGAGACATAGGTTTGCTGTTGTGAAACTTTTTATTTATACGTTTTTGCTTTAGACAATATTTATTATCTTTATAGCTAAGAAAAATATTTCTTGATCGTGTTTTGTTTTCATTAAATAAATGTGACTGTACACCAAAGAAAAGGTTAAATGTATGGAAAATGTATTTCGTCCATTGTGATATTTAGTACCTAACGAAAATTTCTAAATATTGCATTGCCAAATAAATTCCTTTGATCGTCGAAATAATGGTTTAACCGTCTAAATACACCAAGTGAACATATGAAAAAATGGTACTGCTGAACTATTGTAACCATAACACAATATTTCCATTGCCACAAACCAACAAAATTGGTTTGAGGTTAACCTACTTTGCAGTGCAAAGTCTTGGCTTCTGGGTAGTGGCCACGTCACTGTCATTTTCCTCCCCGAAGTTTCGGAAGACACTGCAGCCTCCATCTTCAGGGCGAAGCAGCAGCGATAAATGTTATCGCTTCTACCTCGCCCTGAAGATGGAGACTGTAATGTCTTCCGAAACTTCTGGAAGGAAAACCGGCAGTGACGCAGCTACAACCCGGAAGCCAAGATTTTGTGGACAACGGCCGCGAAATCCTGCAAACAATAAACTTTTCGTTGCAACAAAGAGAATATTTTGAGAGTGCAGTGATTCAATACCGAACCTGAAGAGCCACACATAGCTCTCCACTCTGCTACAACTGAACACTAGCAGGGGTAAACGGGCGCCTGCTCTAAGTTCCGCAAAAACAATGAGAACATAGAGTGAAAATATCAACTGTTTGTGTTCTTAGCCACATATTAACTTGGAGTAAGTTAACACTCTGCTTGCACTTTCACAATGTGTACTTGTATTTTCTGGCGCTGTTCTCTGACCCACAGCCCCTAAAACATCCCTCCCAAACTCTACCATGCTCCCGCACATTTGAACAAGAACGAGGAAGGGATGGGAAGTAGTAATTCCACATAAAAATCTTCAAAAGACCAGATAACATTTGACAACCGCACTTTCGCCTTCCAGAGTGCCGCGGGAGAAAACACAACTGAATGACGTATATTTTGAATGTTTCTGAACATGTTCTTGTGACGTTACTATATTTCCTTGGTTATGATACCAGTCTTAATTTTGGATACAATACTGATAATTACATGAAAACACAGATAACAATAGCCTATATCACTAGACATAAAATAACAACCAAACACTTTATATGTTACAATATTACAACGCCTGCTGAGGCCCTTACCTGTAGACGCGAGGATCTCAAAATTACAAAATGTAAAAAATTATCTACTCTTTCCTTCAGTCATCTACAAAACAAACACATCTTTCATTGCAGTTACTTGAGCCAAGAGCATTCTCTTCACCAAAAACCGTTGCGTACTTCTCGTACATCCATCCACAATACACAGTAAGCCGTCGGGTATTCTCCTCTCCTTACATCATTGCATAGTTCTAGTAAATCTATCCATAATACACAGTAAGCTGAGGGCATTCCCTTTTCCTTACACCATTGCATACTTCTAGTAAATCTATCCATAATACACAGTAAGCCGTCGGGTATTCTCCTCTCCTTACATAATTGCATACTTCTAGTAAATCTATCCACAATACACATTAAGCCGACGGTATTCCACTATCCTTACACACGAAGGAGAAGATAATGCTTCTCAAAAACACACCAGTGAAGGCCAAACCAGGGATACTAACCCCACCAACACCGTTATATGCAGGAACTGCNCTTGAGCCAAGAGCATTCTCTTCACCAAAAACCGTTGCGTACTTCTCGTACATCCATCCACAATACACAGTAAGCCGAGGGTATTCTCCTATCCTTACATCATTGCATACTTCTAGTAAATCTATCCACAATACACAGTAAGCCGACGGTATTACACTCTCCTTACACACGAAGGAGAAGATAATGCTTCTCAAAAACACACCAGTAAAGGCCAAACCAGGGATACTAACCCCACCAATACCGTTATATGCAGGAACTGTTGTCCCTGACACACAGCATGCAAAGACGTCAGTCTTCCACTCGGTCACACAAAGGTAATGTTCCTTTCTCCTCCTCGTGAACCCCATTTCTTCCTCTAGACAAACATCCAGCGTGCCACTATGTGTCTTCGCTTAGGGCAGTGAGCTTCCAAGTAGGTTATCCCATTACCATACTCCATAGACCCTTTCCCTTCCCCTCTAGTGTTACTGCGTAGCAGCGCAGCTTATTCCTGTCCAGGAAGTCTGTCCTTCTCCGGTGCGCCCACACTCCTGCAAATATCACTCTTAATTGGTTTATTTCTGTATTAGCGGAAGAAGATGATTGGGTCTGCCTTTTATTGTGTGTTTATAATTGGCTCAGAGATTTTCCTGAGGTGTAAACTAACGGGTGGGCCAACAGCATACGCAATACAAACGTACGAGATTTTGAATTCTAGCTTGTCCCGAAATGAAACCGCAGATTTTTCAGGTCTCTAATCATAAGATATCCAGGCGCATGGAGTTCGCTGATAAAATTCTTAAAAATTGTGACAGAAAGATATTCCTCACATCTGTCATCATGTGACTTTATTTTAATGTGCAGGGTTAATAAGGTACTTGTCATATTTCCCAGCCAACGAGCATACATGGTAGGGCAAAGGGAACGCTGCTCAACGCAAGATTTCAAACTGTCAAGACGCGCGATGCCTGCCGTCGCTTCTAGCTGCAATACACACTTGTATCGCGGGTTGATAGCCGAAGCTTCCAATATTATGCGTCCCAAATCCCAGCGTAATTCCTCGCCAAAACACTAAGTTCATTACAAGTCCTAACCAGTCTTCGCCAAATACTAAGTCAACGATTCCAGCTAGTAAGTGCAAAATTTCCGACTCACCTCCGCCTGAAACCAACTCCTGTACTTCAGTCGGCCTACTATATTCTAAGTCCATATTCACCACTGCTGGAGACTAAGTCCGCCACTTCTTTGTTCCGAATTTTTCTAAGTGCCGTCCCACCACGTGGAAAGAAACAGAGTCCCGAATGAAACTTAGAGGCACCGTCCGGCACGGCACATCCTCAGTCACAGACCGAATTCCGGAGGACTCTCGGCGACGACCTCTCTTCTCGCCAACTTGCCTTATGTACCCATACCTAGACTACAACCTTCCCGCGTACCCCGCGACTAGAATCGTAGACGACGCCTCCAGAAAAATAGAAAGTCGTGACAACATCAGTAACCAATAATACGCTGTTGCTCAATGAAATAATCATTCTCCAATAACGATACGACGCGTCTTTGACGCGCAGGTGAAGCTCCTTGCAAGTTACGGCTATCAACCCGCGATACAAGTGTGTGTTGCAGCTAAAAGCGACGACAGGCGTCGCGCGTCTCGACAGTTTGAATTCTTGCGTTGAGCAGCGTTCCTTTTGTCCTACCACGTATGCTCGTTGGCTGGGAAATATGACAATTACCTTATTAACCCTGTACATTAAAATAAAGAAACATGATGACGGATGTGACGAATATCTTTCTGTCACAATTTTTAAGAATTTTTTTTCAGCGAACTTCATGCTCATGGATATCTTATGATTAGAGACCTGAAAAATTCGCGGTTTCATTTCGGGACAAGCTAGAATTCAAAACCTCGTACGTTTGTATTGCGTACGCTAATGGCCCACCCGTTAGTTTACACCTCAGGAACATCTCTGAGCAAATTATAAACACACAATAAAAAGCAGACCCAATCACTGTCTTCCGCTAATACAGAAAGAAACCAATTAAGAGTGATATTTGCATGATTTTACATACAACATTGGAGTATAGCCTACAGGTAATTGAACTCGCAAATTTTTCAGGTCTCTGCTTATGACAGTACGCGATATATTGGCACGAGAATAGTCCTCGTATATAACCAGGTAGCGTTTAACAAAACCTGGTTCGATTGTAAAAAAAACTCAGTTGCATGCGTGTTTGAAGTCTGACATGTCCTTAAATAAATTTCAGGCAAGTTCTGGCGTCCACTTAATCATACTGTATTATCTACAGTGCTAATTAAATCACGATAAAGTCAATGTTCATCCTCAGCTTCAACATGGAAAGAAAACTTTCAGAATGAAAGTGCACGATTTTATACGGGCAAGCTAACGCCTCGCTGCCTCGGCGTGACGTCATGGTTGTTACAAGAAAAAATAACGAGCTTTAATGTTCTGGCCATGAAGTCCCAGCTTCGCCTAGCGAACGGGGGAATTAAAGAAAACTCGATTTCGTCAGCAAACACTTGCGAGCCATTTTATAATTAAAACTACATATGTCCTTCCCTTTCTGTTTTATTTCGGAACCCTTTACCCGTGGTAGGAATTGTTCTGTAGCTTCGCACTCTGGATTTATTGATTCTTGGAACACGCAGGAGACGAGCGGCAATCAGCATTACTGCACTCGACCGAGCGTGAAAAGAAACGGCCCTGCGAACTGCGAACGCCTTCCGAGTCATTGAGCAGCAATGACACTTCAGTTACTGCGAGCGATGGACTTGCATCACAGAGGCGATGAGGAGGAAAAAATTACGAAGTACCATTTGTTATAGCAATCAAGTATCATTCCTTCGGACGCTCTCTCTCTCTCTTTCTATTCATCAAACTACAAACATAATATCTAGGTCAAGTTAAGATCAAAAATCACTTTAATGAGAAACGTTAGCAGATTTTCAAACAACGATTTCATAACCACTGCACATAAAAGGATTAAATTGTATCATAAACACTGCCATATCTAAGGCGATTTTGACTGCAAAGTAGAAAAAAAATTGGGGTGATCCCGCGGAATATTTCATAATACAGGAGCGAAACTATGGCGCGAGTTTCAATCTTTAACCACGCACACCAGCAAAACTCCCGCACTGGCCAGAAATATAGAGGAGCAGTGTTGGCCAATCAGCGCCCGGAGACTAACTTTCCAGGCGGCAGCCCGGCATATAGGGCATATTCAACATAGGATGGCCAATCAGACCCGTTCCCTAAGCCACGCGAGGTCAGTGAACGATCAAGTACGTTCGCATGACAGAAGCCGTCTCGCCATATCGTTTCTTTACACCTACGTATTCTGTGGCGTTGTATTAACGCCGTTTACTATGCGTGCAGGCAGCGCAGATGATGAGAATAGCTGTGTAGTAAACGTTCGATGGTGAGACGGCTTCGTAAAGAAAGAGTGTTATTGCCCAGTGCCAAAACACTACACTTTTATACAATATCATCGTTTTGCATAACGAATGGCAAATAGGTACTATGAAATATTCTTAACGGTCCAGTAAATGACGTGTTAAAAGACNATCGTTTTGCATAACGAATGGCAAATAGGTACTATGAAATATTCTTAACGGTCCAGTAAATGACGTGTTAAAAGACAGTGCATGCCCGTTTCCGTTCAGTACACACATACTTACTCACTCAGAGTGTCGCAGTGATATTTCGTGGAAAGTTTACGAGGAAACGTAAATTAGAAAACACTACACAACTATTTGTTTCATGATTGGCTGAGAATGTTTTGGAACTGATTCACTTTCCANACGTAAATTAGAAAACACTACACAACTATTTGTTTCATGATTGGCTGAGAATGTTTTGGAACTGATTCACTTTCCACACGCGAATCGCATACGTCATACGGACAGAATGACCTGTTGTGCATGCCATATTGAAACGGACAGTATTCTCATATTGTCTAGCATTTAATTGGAAAACATTGCTGTAATTAATGATTCTCAATTAATTAATCAGCGTGCGAAAATTATAAGTCGTATTATTGTTGAGACAAGCCCAGGTTAGCCATTTTCAAGATAATCGCAGATACGTGTTGAAAAGTGGCTTTTAACGCCTGTNTTGTTGAGACAAGCCCAGGTTAGCCATTTTCAAGATAATCGCAGATACGTGTTGAAAAGTGGCTTTTAACGCCTGTGTGGTAAACATTGGTTGAAGGTCTTTTGGATTACTGTTCTGCCATTTGCGGTCTAGCACGTGAGCAGATTATTCTGCAAGAGATGGTTATTTCATATTTAGCACGTATTGTCGTAAGTATAAGATTTTTTCCAAGGAAATTGTGTCCAATTACAAAATGTGGCAACAAAGAATGCAGTTTTGTTGTCAAATAATTGTGATTTTTTTATACGAGATCGTGCGGCACGAGACTTTGTAAAAGCTTGGGCAAGGTCCGCCATAGCGGCCGCTATACCGGCACCTGTCATGGCATTTGTCGCCTTGCACGGCCAGATTTCATACCATGTTTGGTAGTAGGATATGTCCTATGTTCCGTGGCATGTTCTATAGCGGCGTTCGTACGTGACCGAACAACTTGCACGTCGTACAATTATGCCACGACTCTTAACCACATAGCCCAAGCCCCTGCATTCAGCAACCAACAGCCGCTCGTCAACTCCGTGGTATTGCCGGTACACTGTCCACATCAGTAACACGGCAATCCCGGATTTGCGTGCACGTATGCCTGAGAAACATCTCTAAGCACTTGTTTACAAATCAGTTTTCGAACCCAAAATGCAAACCATGCCGTTTTCGCTAGACGTGTTGGGAGAAAAGCAGTTCAATGTTGGGACACGGAGATTGGTTGTGCGCAGCCAAAGAGATCGGTTTACCTCATCTTTTGTCTGTGTACCAAAGCATGTTAAAAGCACAGAATCCGAAGGAAAATGTTAGTTCTCAGGCGTCAGCGAATAAGAGTACAAAACATACAGCATCAGAACATCAGCGTAAAAAAAATTGACTAAAATATCACAGTACATAAGATGAGGGCAAACAAAGAAGACGAACTTCAGGAGATGAAGACAAGCAAACAAACCAAAAATCATAATACCGACTTTTGCTCGCAAATTTACAGAAATAGTGTTAAATTTACAACATTGTAATTGGAGTATCGGTAAGTGGTTCAGATACCTATTTTAAATATGGCAGCCATATAAATAATTTCGGCCCATTTGTGATATCTATGAAACCATGAAAGGAATTTCAACTGGAATTTTTAAGTTCGCACTACATATTTCATCCATCGAACGTGTCTACACTGAGATTCTCTCATCCGCCAATTTGCAAGATAGCGTGACATGAATTGTTATGCCATATCTTAGGAAGCAATCACCCTATTCTTTGAAAATTGGTCAAACAAGTAGTGATGTGGCGGGACATGTAAACTGACATGTTTCAAGTAGGTAAGACACTTATTTTCGAAATATAGGCAGCATTAACATGATAGGTAACTTTTCTTGTTTTGTCTACGCAACCATTCAAGCAATTTCTACTTAACTTTGAATGCTGGTTGTATCTACTTCAAACAACAAATGCGTTTACCCAAAGCCTGTTTTGTCTGCCAGTTTGTAAGATAACGCTTCATGAATTAATAAAGTTTTATGCCATATCTTGGGAAACTACTTACCAATTCCTACCAAGTATGGCCATCAATTAAAGCTATGAAAAGTTATATAAACCTATACATACCAATTTAAACTTAACTTTGTATGCTAATGGTATCTATGCATGCAACAAACCAGTTAATACCTAATCTTTTTTGTAAGATATTTTGGAAGATTAGCACCATATGAATGTTAATTTTTCCGTTCTATTTCCGGAAAAAAAATTATAACAACTGATTCGCAAAAAATTCAGGCGAAAATTTATACTTTTGTAGTACGTTTTAATTTATATCTTATGGGGGTTGTCGCATATTTTAATAACAGTCATATTAATGCTATAGACTAGTGTGCCAAGTGTTAAAAACCATTTCAACNAGGGTTGTCGCATATTTTAATAACAGTCATATTAATGCTATAGACTAGTGTGCCAAGTGTTAAAAACCATTTCAACAAAACGTACGACCTTGGCACCCTATGGCAAGCATCGAACGTGCTAATACATCACCGGTTTGTCAGCCATTTATGAAGATAGCAGCACATGAAAAAATGGTGCTTGTATAACGTATAACGTATAACGTCTGGAGACATATTTCTAGAGGTCATCGTAATTTAGTTTTATGTCCAAGTAATTTGTTGAGTACGAGTCAGTAATTGCGTCCTTCATAATTTATGCTTGTTAGTATACTGCTTATTAAAAAACATTTTTAAAAAAATATGAATGAAATATGAGAGATTTTCCTATGACTATAATTATGAGTGCCAGCAGCTCACTTTGCAGCTAAAGCGTCAGAATGAGCGGGTACGGGCAGCTTGCGTGGCGGTGAAATCAAGAAATT
This sequence comes from Clitarchus hookeri, assembly GCA_002778355.1. Classification (NCBI taxonomy): domain Eukaryota; kingdom Metazoa; phylum Arthropoda; class Insecta; order Phasmatodea; family Phasmatidae; genus Clitarchus; species Clitarchus hookeri. The sequence goes on along the minus strand of NQII01003234.1, from coordinate 178,101 downwards.
AACGCCATCTATTTTTTGAAGATAGTATCTAACATGGAGGGTGCTGACATCAACACCTATAAGTTAAAAACATAATAAAATATGGCTGACAGCTGGTGCCTAAATCGGCAGCTCGCCTGGTGACAAAATCGAGAAAATAGAATACAATATGGAGGGCGCCGACAGAGCAACCTTTACTTCAAAAACAAATATGACTGCTGCCTGGTGGCTAAATCGACAACTCGTCTGGTGGGTAAATAAATACAAAGGCGACACATAGNTTGTTGAGACAAGCCCAGGTTAGCCATTTTCAAGATAATCGCAGATACGTGTTGAAAAGTGGCTTTTAACGCCTGTATGGTAAACATTGGTTGAAGGTCTTTTGGATTACTGTTCTGCCATTTGCGGTCTAGCACGTGAGAAGATTATTCTGCAAGATATGGTTATTTCATATTTACCACGTATTGTCGTAAGTATAATATTTTTTCCAAGGAAATTGTGTCCAATTACAAAATATGGCAACAGAGAATGTAGTTTTGTTGTCAAATAATTGTGATTTTTTATACGAGATCGTGCGGCACGAGACTTTGTAAAAGCTTGGGGAAGGTCCGCCATAGCGGCCGCTATACCGGCACCTGTCATGGCATTTGTCGCCTTGCACGGCCAGATTTCATACCATGTTTGGTAGTAGGATATGTCCTATGTTCCGTGGCATGTTCTATAGCGGCGTTCGTACGTGACCGAACAACTTGCACGTCGTACAATTATGCCACGACTCTTAACCACATAGCCCAAGCCCCTGCATTCAGCAACCAACAGCCACTCGTCAACTCCGTGGTATTGCCGGTACACTGTCCACATCAGTAACACGGCAATCCCGGATTTGCGTGCACGTATGCCTGAGAAACATCTGGTCTATCAGTTACGCTGCATTTCAGGCTGCATACGAGACCACTCAGCTTTGCTCGTAGCCTTCATCGGAACAACACCACGAGCACGGTCAATACGTTCGTGAATTTAACCCTCGTCCTGAGTGTAGGCAGCCACGCATCACAGCGACGTTCAATAAGCTCGTGGACTGGCACCTCGAGTGTAGGCAGCCGCACACCACGGTGTTCACGCGTATTGTTTGTACTGCGTATATTGACCGTTACACGCGTGTCAGCAGCACGTAACGAGAATTTTTAAACTACTTCAGGTCTGAAACGAAACTCATCACCATAAATTATTAAGTAACATTTCCTCCGATCTGTGGATTTCGTACATGACAGTCCACAATTCACCAGCTATCTTTGCACCGTTCTCCACAGAAATCGCATTCCAACTTCCTATTTTCAGGTAAACGCAACATAAAGCTCACACACAGCCTCACTGCTGGTGGTATAAGTGGAGTCCTGACAAAACATTGCTTTGCAGTTTGTGGAACAAGCCGGAAAATTACAGTAATCACAATAAAGGTGTCTCCAAAAGAATAACCCACATAGAATGAAGAAATAAATTATTAGAATAAGGCAATGTCACTCAAAAATTATATTGAAAACCAATTCTTGGATACGCCAAATATTAGACTGAAGATCAGGTAGACCGCTTATTTGTCTTCTACGCATGTACCCAACATTGACCTACACCAATCATACACAACGGTCAAAGTGGAAATGCTCACCAGTGATGGAATTGTTTGGTTATATCTTACTTTTAAAATGACAATCACTCTTATATTAATAAAATACTTCTACCAACTTGAATTTAGTCAAACAGCATCACAAATTGGTTAGATGAATTATTGAAACATCTCTAAGCACTTGTTTACAAATCAGTTTTCTAACCCAAAATGCAAACCATGCCGTTTTCGCTAGACGTGTTGGGAGAAAAGCAGTTCAATGTTGGGACACGGAGATTGGTTGTGCGCAGCCAAAGAGATCGGTTTACCTCATCTTTTGTCTGTGTACCAAAGCATGTTAAAAGCACACAATCCGAAGGAAAATGTTAGTTCTCAGGCGTCAGCGAATAAGAGTACAAAACATACAGCATCAGAACATCAGCGTAAAAAAAATTGACTAAAATATCACAGTACATAAGATGAGGCCAAACAAAGAAGACGAACTTCAGGAGATGAAGACAAGCAAACAAACCAAAAATCATAATACCGACTTTTGCTTGCAAATTTACAGAAATAGTGTTAAATTTACAACATTGTAATTGGAGTATCGGTACAGTAGAGAACAAAGTGCAGATATCTACGCCAAAAGACACACAAATATAAACCAACTGTATGAAAGTCATTCTGGCAACATGACAGGGTGTGTGTGTGAGGTGCCCGCCTTGCACCTCAACACACGCACCTACAAGTTGAATCATGGACTGCCGCACTCGTGCCAGTGTTCCAGCTCGTAATATAAGAGTGGCGAAGGCTTCACTGGCCCGTAGTATTACAAGTGTCTGCACATTAGAATACCGGTCAGCGTACACGACACCTTTCAGGTGCCCCCAAAGGTAGACGTCAAGTGAGTTAAGGGGGTGTTGGTTGAGGTCGGGTGACCTGGTGGGCCATGAAACAGGCCCACTTCATCCAATCCCCTTTCCGGTGCCACCTCCCTATTGACGATCCAACCCTTAACGGTTTGCTTTTCTTTATTTGGTGACCACTTTTTTTATGTGCTTTTAAATCCATGTCTAGTTACTCTAATTACAGTCTTGCAGTGTGTCTGAACATTTCCGGACATAGGCTAAAGGGATTTCTTTGTTAGATTCCCTTTCACGTATTCACCTCCTGGCATTTGATTCCACTGTTCAGCGTCGCGCTATAGAAATTATAAATATGCAGTACGGTAAATAGTCTGAAAAATAAAACATTTAAATTAAATTAATTTAGAAACTACTTATTCTGATGCTCTCGAATTTGACATGTAAGAAATACAATGGCAGGTTATGAACGTTTGCAATTTGAATATAAATAATTTATGCACGTTTTCAAAATGGTAGAATTGTGGTTTTTGCTATATCCACCATAGAGTTTGGCCATATCTGACCAAACTTGGTATGCTGAAAGTATATATTTAAAGCATAAAATGTGGTATTATGTAGCCTCTTTTGTTCACCAGTTTGTAAGGCAGGGTCACATGAATTATTAACGTTTGTTTGTCATATCTCGGGAAGCAATAAACTGATGACTACAAAATTTGACAAAAAATTAGTACTTTTGTAGTTTTTGTTAATTGGTTCATTTTAAGTGGTTCAGATACCTATTTTAAATATGGCAGCCATATAAATAATTTCGGTCCATCTGTGATATCTATGAAACCATGAAAGGAATTTCAACTGAAATTTTTAAGTTCGCACTACATATTTCATCCATCGAACGTGTCTACACTGAGATTCTCTCATCCGCCAATTTGCAAGATAGCGTGACATGAATTGTTATGCCATATCTTAGGAAGCAATCACCCTATTCTTTGAAAATTGGTCAAACAAGTAGTGATGTGGCGGGACATGTAAACTGACATGTTTCAAGTAGGTAAGACACTTATTTTCGAAATATAGGCAGCATTAACATGATAGGTAACTTTTCTTGTTTTGTCTACGCAACCATTCAAGCAATTTCTACTTAACTTTGAATGCTGGTTGTATCTACTTCAAACAACAAATGCGTTTACCCAAAGCCTGTTTTGTCTGCCAGTTTGTAAGATAACGCTTCATGAATTAATAAAGTTTTATGCCATATCTTGGGAAACTACTTACCAATTCCTACCAAGTATGGCCATCAATTAAAGCTATGAAAAGTTATATAAACCTATACATACCAATTTAAACTTAACTTTGTATGCTAACGGTATCTATGCATGCAACAAACCAGTTAATACCTAATCTTTTTTGTAAGATATTTTGGAAGATTAGCACTATATGAATGTTAATTTTTCCGTCCTATTTCCGGAAAAAAAATTATAACAACTGATTCGCAACAAATTCAGGCGAAAATTTATACTTTTGTAGTACGTTTTAATTTATATCTTATGAGGGTTGTCGCATATTTTAATAACAGTCATATTAATGCTATAGACTAGTGTGCCAAGTGTTAAAAACCATTTCAACAAAACGTACGACCTTGGCACCCTATGGCAAGCATCGAACGTGCTAATACATCACCGGTTTGTCAGCCATTTATGAAGATAGCAGCACATGAAAAAATGGTGTTTGTATAACGTATAACGTATAACGTCTGGAGACATATTTCTAGAGGTCATCGTAATTTAGTTTTATGTCCAAGTAATTTGTTGAGTACGAGTCAGTAATTGCGTCCTTCATAATTTATGCTTGTTAGTATACTGCTTATTAAAAAACATTTTTAAAAAAATATGAATGAAATATGAGAGATTTTCCTATGACTATAATTATGAGTGCCAGCAGCTCACTTTGCAGCTAAAGCGTCAGAATGAGCGGGTACGGGCAGCTTGCGTGGCGGTGAAATCAAGAAATTAACGCCATCTATTTTTTGAAGATAGTATCTAACATGGACGGTGCTGACATCAACACCTATAAGTTAAAAACATAATAAAATATGGCTGACAGCTGGTGCCTAAATCGGCAGCTCGCCTGGTGACAAAATCGAGAAAATAGAATACAATATGGAGGGCGCCGACAGAGCAACCTTTACTTCAAAAACAAATATGACTGCTGCCTGGTGGCTAAATCGACAACTCGTCTGGTGGGTAAATAAATACAAAGGCGACACATAGGTGATGAATACATATGAAATCCAATATGGTGGTCGAACGAAGGTGAGAGTTGATCTGCCGTAATGTATAAACAAATGACAAACGAAAAACCAAGATTGTGGATGGTGGCTGTGACACCTACTAAAATGANAACAAATATGACTGCTGCCTGGTGGCTAAATCGACAACTCGTCTGGTGGGTAAATAAATACAAAGGCGACACATAGATGATGAATACATATGAAATCCAATATGGTGGTCGAACGAAGGTGAGAGTTGAACTGCCGTAATGTATAAACAAATGACAAACGAAAAACCAAGATTGTGGATGGTGGCTGTGACACCTACTAAAATGACGGACTGCACCGACCAAGATGGCGGACTGCACCTACCAAAATGGCGGACGGCTGCACCTACGACGATTTCAGACTGTAACTGTGACACCTACCAAGATGGTGGACTGCACCTATAAAGATGGGGGAAGGAATATTTNACGGACTGTACCGACCAAGATGGCGGACTGCACCTACCAAAATGGCGGACGGCTGCACCTACGACGATTTCAGACTGTAACTGTGACGCCTACCAAGATGGTGGACTGCACCTATAAAGATGGGGGAAGGAATATTTATGGTAGACGGTGGGCGTGGGGGACGTCCGAAAATTTAAGTTGTTTTTTAAAATGAATATTATGAATATAAATTCTAATCATGTTTACATCTATTTACATAAATTTTTAAAATTTCATTAATATAATTTTTTCGAAATGTTTCGAATTTTATGAATTTTTTTGACATTTTTGGATTTTCTGTAGTTTACTGCTTTTTGGGGTCAAAGGNCGAAATGTTTCGAATTTTATGAATTTTTTTGACATTTTTGGATTTTCTGTAGTTTACTGCTTTTTGGGGTCAAAGGTCACCGGGGTCAATGTTCAAGGTCAATAGAACATGAATACAAAATGTCTGACAAGATGGCCGCCGGGGTATAGTTGTGGCAGAGTACGAACCGCTCCGACACTCGGGTCCCAAGTCCAGATGTACCTAAGTTCCCATATTCGCTCAACTCATGTTTCATCTGAATGGAAACCAAGGAATTTTTAGGAAGAAAATGTGTTAATAATATGCAAATTATTGCTGATCTGCGTATACAGGCTATAAAAAAAATCTTGGTGAACTTCCTTTACTGGTTTGGAAGTTTTTATCTTGTACGTTAAATGGAAGTATTACCACTTATCAGACTGCAAATGTAGGAACGTTTAGTATCACTACAATACAAAGTTGGGAATTTNAAATGGAAGTATTACCACTTATCAGACTGCAAATGTAGGAACGTTTAGTATCACTACAATACAAAGTTGGGAATTTACCTACGCATTTGACTGTTTCCCCAGCAAATGTAGGAACTCTACAATAAATGTAGCCTAAAAAAATTTGCCACGTGCACTTTCCCACTATACATTAACACTAATATGCAAAATTTTCAAATAATTTCTTAGAGTGTAAAATATAAAAACTCAGATCTCAGTGACCATAAGTAACATATTACACTNAAATGGAAGTATTACCACTTATCAGACTGCAAATGTAGGAACGTTTAGTATCACTACAATACAAAGTTGGGAATTTCCCTACGCATTTGACTGTTTCCCCAGCAAATGTAGGAACTCTACAATAAATGTAGCCTAAAAAAATTTGCCATGTGCACTTTCCCACTATACATTAACACTAATATGCTAAATTTTCAAATAATTTCTTAGAGTGTAAAATATAAAAACTCAGATCTCAGTGACCATAAGTAACATATTACACTCTCTTCTCAACGTCAAAGTGTTGAACAATTTTCATTTATCGCAGCCAATTTGACTTGGGGCCTGCGTGCAAGTGTGTACCGTAGTACACGAGTAGTCATGAATATTGATATTATTCAACGTTTGTTTTCAAATGGGGCCGCTCTGGTGTAGTGGTTAGACTACTCGCCTCCCAAATGGACGAACCGGGTTCGACTGCCGGGCGGGGTCGTCCCAAATTTTTCGTATGTGGGAATCGTGCTGGATTATGACGCTGGCCAGCGGGTTTTCTCAGGGATCTCCCGTTTCCGCCACCCATGTAGTCCGGCGGTGCTCCGCTCTCACCTCACTTCAAACTCATTGGCTCTCAAGACCTCGATGTTAAGAGCCGCCCAAATCTCTGCGCTCTCCACTTTGATTTCAAAAGTGCTCTCTCTGTCATGAATACTTTAATACTTGAAATATGATATTCCTCCACGATCGACCCAGAGAAAGACCGAGTCTGGGCAGACATACAAGACAATTATTTATCTGATGTTAAAGAATCGGCGGCACGTTATCGATTTCTTGCCCTTACCAGCGGTGGCAAATGAAGTCGACGGATAGTGTGTGCCGAGCTCCTATTTCCAAATGATTTGTTCCGTCTTTTGATTTCTGACGAGGACGAGAAGCAATTACGTGATCGCATCAGTCGGCTGGCGCTCGCATCTTCCGCAAACATCATCAGATGATTGGAAGTCCGTCCCAAGAGCTCGCGCCGCGGTCCGTGTACCTTCGCTGCGCGCTCAAGGGTAGGGCCTACTGCTGCGGCACAGAGTATGTGCCTGCAATCAAGAGAAATTGTGTGCGGGTGGCTTTGACGGAAACGTGTACGGTCGCTGGCTGATCGCGAGTGAAATTTCATGAATTCATTAAAGAAGAAGCCAGACTGGCGTCGAATGTCTACTTAATATACAGGTTGGTGGAAATAGACCAACACACTTCGCGAAGTGATTCCTTGTGCAAAATAAATTCGGAAAGGTACAGGGCACTTTATAATAAAACTTAATATTAGAGGGCATGATCACCCTGGAAAACATGAACTTTAAAAGGTATTTATTCAAAATATCTGAAGGGAAGTTATATTAAGCACAATCCACTGAACACTGTTTTATGTTATCAAGATCTTCAACCTTAGAGCAAAACCGTAATGAATATATTAAAGGTGGCCACCCTCTTGATACAGACATATTTTTTACCGTCTGGAATTTATTGAACAAAGAAATAATTTCATTTGCCCTTCAATGAGTTGCATTCAATATTGAAAATATCAAATGTTAATTTCTTAAAGTATCTACGATTCATGCACAACACGAAAATAATTGGTAAACCCCAACTAATTTTCTTCATTTTGATGAGTAATAAGAGTTAATAAGACGCTCAGAATAGTAAAAAAACAGATATTTGACTTTTTGTAGCATTAAGAATAAATATAACTATTAAATTTATTTCTTTTACTTGTATTAAGACCTACATCCTGCACGATTTTGGATACGCCCTCAGGCATTATTATAGCAATAATATATTCAACGCAATAATCTCAGAAAATACTACCACTTTAAAAAATGTTCAAAAACTTATATTTATTTGTAAATTATATTTAAAATAAAAATATAGCTGACATAATTTTTAAATGGTTTCTTAAAATTCCAGTGTTTATTTTTGTCTCAAACGNAATTCCAGTGTTTGTCTCAAACAATTTTCTTTAAAACACACTGGGACGCAATAGAAGCGGCAGGTAGGCGGCGGTTTTAAGACTAGGTTTATCCTCTGTACGCGAGTGTGTTCTGTGGCCGGCGCCTGATGTGTTAGCGCGACTGTGGAAGGCTTGACACCTTGCTGTAGAATGAGAGAGCGCCTCGCCTTTTACGACCGCCGCCCACAGTTGTGCGACCTGGCGACGGAGAAATGAAACAGACGAGAGGGGGGGAGTCTCCGGGAGACGCGAGTTTATGGCGCGTTAGTTGACGAGCTCTCCCTTCTGCCGGCGCACACACGCGTTATCACTTCCTCTAACGCCGCAGTGCTCGCCTCGGAGTTATTCTGTTCGTTACGTTAATAAATTGTCTAGCAACATTTTATTTCACTTGGAAAAATAAAAAAAACATTATCTACAGCCGTCACATTTTCTTTTTATCATCTTACATATTAAAAAAGAAAGAAAATTTAACAGCCCGCGTCACCCCACCATATTGAAATTTTCATTTTTATTTTCTCCTGATTCAAAATAAAGATTGTTTATTGAAATACGCGGCAATAGAAGTTTAGCTAATTACTTTACTCAAAATTTCGGACGTCATGTATTAAATGTTAATGCATATTTATACTACAATTATTTTAAAAATAAAATTTTATATATTAATTTATTTTCAGGTTTTAATTACAACCACGAAACACCTATTAACAATCAGGTACAAAAATTTGCTCACACCCATGAATTGTAATGCTTCCATAATGAAACATTGTCAATATTGACCATGACTCTTCTGTTATTGTTATGACTCTAAAACTAACTATATCAGTATAAGGGGTGATACAGCCACTTAAGAGCACCTTTTTATGGCTTCCTGCGCCATTTACTTAAGGGGAAAGTAAAAAGCACAAAGTGACACCTGCATTTCAATCCCTTGGCTTTCATCGCGTTTAATGATATCCTACTATTGCAGATCTGATTTGAGAGAAATTCAGCAACCCCAGGAATGTAAGGCGAAGTTCTGACATGAGCCGTCACAAATGCTTCCTTATGGCCAGAGCCGACCTTGAGGCATTTAAGAATTTCAAATAGGGATCCCCCCACCCTTAACCTGGAATAGTTGAAAAGTATCAAAAACAAGTGGTTTATCATGGTTTCCTTAGAAATCGGCTGATCATTACGACGGCTTCATTTCAGTGATTTACAAGTTTGTCTGAAGCCTTATTTCGCACCGTTGTAGAATCTGAAGTTAAAATTTATTAAGTTAAATAAATTAAAAATAGCAGCTGCTTTGTGTGTAACACAAGTAATATTTCGAAACTTCGCAGAACACCTTAAGAGTATAAAACATTTTGTTTCGTAAGCAGGAAATATGTTTTCGTTCTAAAATTTTTTGGTTTTAGATTTCCCCTGAATTAATAAATTAATTTAACACCAGCGTACTAAGCCTATACTTGAATATAGTTACGTCTCCAAGTCACATACATTTCTGATAATCGCTAAAAAGATCCACATCAAGAACAAAGGCTGCCANGATATAGTTACGTCTCCAAGTCACATACATTTCTGATAATCGCTAAAAAGATCCACATCAAGAACAAAGGCTGCCAACTGGAACGGCATATTATATTCCGGGCAATGGACTAGAGCGACGTCAACATAAGAAGGATATTAACACTTTTTTCAATGAAACATTCTAACAATCCCCCTACATATGGCGTGTTTGATTGTTCCTAAATATCTCACGTATCACAAGCTTCTCATACTTTTGTTAATGTCAAAGAAGCTCTTTTTTTNTGTTTGATTGTTCCTAAATATCTCACGTATCACAAGCTTCTCATACTTTTGTTAATGTCAAAGAAGCTCTTTTTTTGGTTAAATTTGTTTTTTTAGTTATATTTTTTCATCAATATTGGTATTTAATTTATAATTAATGTGAACNCTTTTTTTGGTTAAATTTGTTTTTTTAGTTATATTTTTTCATCAATATTGGTATTTAATTTATAATTAATGTGAACAAAAAGTGGGAGGGGGGAATGTAGGTGTGTTGGTATTGCCTTGTAAGGAATATTTCTCATGCACAATGCTAATAAATTGAGGCCGGATGAATATTGCGTGTTGTCCCTTTGTTGGGATGAGTCGGAGGAAAAGACTGAAAATAGAGCTTAGGTAGAGTTTCAGAAAAGTTGGAAGCGATCTCGGTGATGAATGTAAAAAATATCGTACTTGGAATTATAAATTGTAATTCTAAACTTTGTTTACAACTAAAGCATTTATAGTGTGAAATGTGTAATTTTTTTCGCCTATAGAGAATCGGCTTTAAATAAGTCTTTAACCATTACGACCGAACATGGGGACACCGCGCTTAGTGAAACATTTCCAACTCACTGCATGCCATTGTCAAGTGCACTTGTTCGCTATGTTATCGCGAGTAGCTTGTTGGTCTTGTCGAAATATGTCATTTACAGTCAATTACTTTCGTATTTTTCTTTTATTGGTTGCAGTCGCTTTTTCAGAGAGTCTTCTTGGGTGAAGAATAATATTATTGGCATGTGTAAACCACTTCGTAAAATAGTTTGGTTTGCAATTTTCTGTAAACCTAAAAAACATTTTACGTTTTGATGATTTAAGTTTTTTGGTTTAAGAAAACGTGTGAAGTGTTGTATAAACTAAATGATTATGCAACTAACTTGATCAGCATTAGTGGTATACAAACAGGATTTTAGTCAATTTGTACAAGCATTTGCCATAGAAAAACACATGAGGTCTGACCTGCTTACATTTCATTTATCACTTGGGCTTATGTGGTTTTCGGGTTATATGAAATCCTGCTGGTGCGTACCTGCAAAACTGTTAACACGACACTGCTCACATGTGCATTTGTGTGGACTGTTATGAAGTGATCAGGCCTTAGCTGGACCACCTGCCTGATCACACCCTCAAACTTTGAACCTGTGCATGAGCGTGATTGCAGTAACACTTTGTAAAAGACATTTGCAGATAGCCCCTCCACCGGTCAGTAAACGGAGCCGAACAAATTAAACAACGCGCCCGATATAGGCCAACGTTACACTGGGAGCGAGGTCTTTCGTCATCGGGGCAGCGGACTAAGAAGACGTGGATATGGGTGTTTCCGGCCGTCATTAACCGCCTCCTACGAGTAGAATCAGCCTCCGGCAACATGAACAAGATGGGGACTTTCCAATTATATTGCAATTAGAGTGGCGTGCGGTAATACATCTTAATATAATTAATTAGCATCTTAGTATTCCTGTTAAGCTTCCCCGATCAATTGCCACGTAAATAGTTCTTTTTTAATCCTTATGTTCAATAAATCCCGTCTTATACTATTGTACTATACCTAATCATGACTAATTATTTAGCTACGCCCATAGCCCCTTTCGAGCCTGAACTGACTTTATAGCTAATACGTAATCTGCGCACATCAGTATCTTACTACAGTGTGACGTAATATTTAAAATTGTATTAAATGAGCTTGATTTGAAAGTGAATGTTATTGAAATGGTTTTAGCATTATGTATCACTTCCATAGTATCCAGTAACTACATTCAGCGTACAAAAAAAATACACATCTTAACTGAAATTAATATAAATAGATGGGTCAAGTAAACTATTTATAATTTTAATTATAATTATGTGGCTAGGGAATTGCGGGAAATTCTGAAGTTATTTAAGTTCAAATAATATTTTATAAATAAGTACATACTATTTGCTTCTTAAATTAAGATGACGGGGTTACCAACTTTAATTTCTGTTTAACAGCAATTAATTCTTAAGTGTAGACCTCAAGCCATTATTACAAGTGAATTGCTCCTTGCAACATCAAAATTTTTTTATGTTAACGTGGATATGGCTGAAATTTTGTCATAATAAACTTTGTTATTATTACTACGAAAACTAGTGCGGGAGGTTGTGTAATTTATTTAGATGTGGGGGTGGATGGTAGAGTAGCTGATGCCAGACCGCGAGAGGTTAGGAAGGAACCAAGCTCCCAAAAATGTTATGGTAAATAGATTATAATTTATCACATGAAGATTCAAAACTTAGTGGGTATATTATTGCTCACATGGGCTAAAACAAGACTCAGACTTGACACCATGCATCTGAAGTCTTCTAAAACTGCAAGGCAAGAGTTGTTTTATTTTTTCAAGGACGACTACCTGCCTCCCTCCAGCGAGAATGTCTATGCATGCTGACCAACTCCAATGATCAAACAAAGGCCACACAAGGCTATATAAAGTTTTGGAAATTAAAATTTTTAAATAAATATTTTGATTAATAAATTTTTGTAAGCAAAATGTTAATAAATTATGTTCCGTAGTATTGTATGTTCGATTTCACTGATAATTTAAAAAATNAATTTTTGTAAGCAAAATGTTAATAAATTATGTTCCGTAGTATTGTATGTTCGATTTCACTGATAATTTAAAAAATCTCGAAAATTGATAAATTGAATTTTTTTTATATAAATACAATTTAAATTTCTTTGTAAAAAATAAAATACACTAATTTTATTTTTAATTACATTCCGGCTGTTTAATGCAGGTGACGTTTCAACATTGTCTGCGGATATTCAGCGGCATTGAGCGCCAAGCATTCTGTTGTACATCTTCAGGAAAATTCAAGAGATTGTGAGTGAAAAAAAAAGCATTTCTATGAGAAAAAAAAAACTGAAATTTTTCAGGAAAACCGGAATTTGTTATGTTACTGCAGTCACACTGCGACGTCATCCAAATGGCTGACAGATCCTCGGATCCTCTGTTCCCAGTCACAGAAATGTCGGAGAGAGAGAGAGNTGCGACGTCATCCAAATGGCTGACAGATCCTCGGATCCTCTGTTCCCAGTCACAGAAATGTCGGAGAGAGAGAGAGCAGCATGCTCTCGGGTAGCTCCGGTAAGGAATATAATTCTGGTATTTCAGTCGTAGCCATTTNGGAGAGAGAGAGAGCAGCATGCTCTCGGGTAGCTCCGGTAAGGAATATAATTCTGGTATTTCAGTCGTAGCCATTTAATATTAAAAACGCGTGTTTTAGATCAGTGAATAACTTCCGCTGCCATTAAACGTATTATTCGAGTCGGTTTCGTGTTGTGAACAATTCAGTCAGTAAGAACTGTAAGGTTATCTGAGCACGCCATGATGCCCGAGGAAGTTTCGAAGCGGCTGTAAGAGTTCCAGCAGCAGGTGTGCCAACCTCTGAGGGAGCTACAGTATCGCCTCGCTTCTGTTGTGCAGCAGCAATCTCAACCAACAAACAGCCAAGACTTCCACAGAATGCAAGAAGAAGTCGCTACCTTCTCTGTTAACTTCCAGAAACGACTTGATGCCATACGTATATAACTACAAGCTGTTTGCGACGGTGTTTTGCGCCGGGAAGAGCGAATTGACGAGCTCGAACAGTACATTAGACGGAACTGTCTTCTTTTCCACGGCGTTGCCGTAAAACCAGGTGAAGATGTGACCGATGCGGTTCTCAATATAACGAAAGAAACGCTGGACATCAACATCGAACAAAGTGCCATCGACCGGAGGCAAGCCAAANGTTGCCGTAAAACCAGGTGAAGATGTGACCGATGCGGTTCTCAATATAACGAAAGAAACGCTGGACATCAACATCGAACAAAGTGCCATCGACCGGAGGCAAGCCAAACAGATCTGCTGCCCCGGCCGTCAAATAAAACAGAAGACCAATCATTGTGAAATTTGTGAGTTACCGGGTTCGTTCCATGGTATTCCATGAGCCCTGAAGAGCACGACCATAGTCATTACTGATTCGCTGACGGTGGACAAAGATAGCGTCTTGAAATCTGGAAAAGAAAAAATTGGTCCACTCAGCTGTTGGACACAAGATGGGAGAATTGTTGTTCTAGACGTGAACCAACGTATTTACTTTTCCACACTGCGGGAACTTGTTAACATCCAGTAAATCCATCTATGTGTGCTAGCCATGTGCTAAAATTTCATTGTGTTGAATTATGTGTGTAAACTCATNACATCCAGTAAATCCATCTATGTGTGCTAGCCATGTGCTAAAATTTCATTGTGTTGAATTATGTGTGTAAACTCATGTGTATGTGTGTGCGTGTGTGTTCTCAAGTCCTTGTATATACACTTAAGAGCCAAGAAAAACTCNATCCAGTAAATCCATCTATGTGTGCTAGCCATGTGCTAAAATTTCATTGTGTTGAATTATGTGTGTAAACTCATCTGTATGTGTGTGCGTGTGTGTTCTCAAGTCCTTGTATATACACTTAAGAGCCAAGAAAAACTGATACACCTGCCTAATATCGTGTAGGACCCCCGAGAGCACGCAGAAGTGCCGCAAGACGACGTGGCGTGGACTCGACTTGTGTCTAAAGGTATGCAGGAGGCAATTCACACCATGAGTCCTTCAGGACAGTCCACAAATCCATAGGAGTGTGAGGTGGTGGAGAACTCTATTGAATCGCACGTTGCAAGGCATCAACAAATATTATCAATAATGTTCATGTCTGGTGATTTCGGTGGCCAATGGAAGTGTCTAAAGTCAGAAGAGTGTTTCTGGAGCCACTCGGTAGCAACTATGGACGTGTGGGGTGTCGCGTTATCCTGCTGGAATTGTCCACGTCCTTCGGAATGCACAATGGATATGAATGGGTTCAGGTGATCGGACAGGATGCTTACCTATCTGTCACATGTCAGAGTCGTATCTAGAAGTATCAGGGGTCCCATTTCACGCCAACTGCACACGCTCCATACCGTGACTGAGCCTCCACCAGATTGAACAGTCCCCTGTTGACATGTAGGTCCATGGATTCATGAGGATGTCTCCATACCCGTACACGTCCATCCGCCCGATACAATTGGAAACGAGACTCGTCAGACCAGGNGCCACTCGGTAGCAACTATGGACGTGTGGGGTGTCGCGTTATCCTGCTGGAATTGTCCACGTCCTTCGGAATGCACAATGGATATGAATGGGTTCAGGTGATCGGACAGGATGCTTACCTATCTGTCACATGTCAGAGTCGTATCTAGAAGTATCAGGGGTCCCATTTCACGCCAACTGCACACGCTCCATACCGTGACTGAGCCTCCACCAGATTGAACAGTCCCCTGTTGACATGTAGGTCCATGGATTCATGAGGATGTCTCCATACCTGCACACGTCCATCCACCCGATACAATTGGAAACAAGACTCGTCAGACCAGGCAACGTGTTTCCAGTCATCAACAGTCCAATGGCGGTGTTGACGGGACCAGGCGAGGCGTAAAGCTTTTTGTCGTGCAGTCAGCAAAGGTACACGAGTGGGCCTTCGGCTCTGAAAGCCCATATCAATGATGGCCCGTTGAATAGTTCACACGCTGGCACTTGTTGATGCCCCAGCATTGAAATCTGTTCCAATTTGAGAATGGATTGCACGTCTGTCACGTTAAAGATTCTCGTCAGTCGTCGCTTGTCCCGTTCGTTCACGATCTTTTTCCGGCCACAGCGATGTCAAGATTTGATGTTTTACAGGATTCCCGATTTTCATGGTACACGCATGAAATGGTCGTACGCGAAAATCCAAATTTTATCGCTACCTCGCAGGTGCTATGTCCCATCTCTCGTGGGCCGACTATAATACCACATTAAAACTCACTTAAATCTTTACAACCTGCCATTGTAGCAGCAGTAACCGATCTGGCAACTTTGCCAGACGCTTATTGTCTTATATATGCGGTGTCGACCGCATCGCGTTACTCTGATTGGTTCCATATCTCTGTTATTTGCATACGCACGCCTATACCATTTTTTTGGCTCTCGAGTGTACATCACTACAGTCGCCTTGCATATTTGTTATATCGGATACAATGGTAGGTCATCCTCACTTAGTTATAATAATTTAGTTAATTTTTCGAATCCATGATCGATGTTATCAAAAGAAATTTGGTAACACTGAGCCCCACTACCAAGTTTTTCCGAGAATTGTGCGCTCTACCTGTGACCAGTGAAGACTGTCCTTTCTATTGCTAATCTCCCCCTCCCCCTCCTGATCTTAGAGCGACTCGCCAGTCACACTTCCCGCATCTAACGGTCTTCCCTCTGGATCTCCCGCTAAGAGTCGCATTGGTAACTGTCAGCTTGTCACCACGTCTGGCACAGCAACCACCAGTGTTCTACTCTCTCAGATGCTAGCTCGCAAAAATAGAGGTTTACACGCAGGACATTTCAACAGCCAGTCACTACCCGGCCACATTGACGAGTTTAGGGCAATTTTGAATCCTCTGCATTTTCATGCCATATCAGTGTGGGGGACTTGGCTTAAGGAGAGTCTCCCATCTTCGCTTGTTGACTTGCCGAGTTACAATTTATACAGATTTGATCGTCAAGGTAATCAGGGCGGGGGCTTGGGAGTTTATGTGCATAATGATATTACAGTTAAAACTATCTGCAGCTATCCTAGTCCTCACTGCGCAAAACCTGAGTATTTATTTCTCGAATTAAACATTTATACACAAAAATTATTAATTGCAGTTGTTTACAAACCCTCTAAGATATGGTCCATGGATGACTTAGAAAACGACCTATTTTCGATACTTCCTAGTCATGATAATGTATTGATAATCGGTGATTTCAACACCGAACTCTTAACAGAATCACGTCAAACTTAGCTCCTTACTCATCTCTTGTCCTCATGTAATCTAGCATACTGTCCTCTTGAAGCCACCCACCATACTAATAACGCGGACACTCTGCTTGACCTTGTATTCACGTCAAAAGCTAACAAAGTTCAACACTGTGGACAAATTAGTGCGCCAGGTTTATCTCACCCCGACCTCATAAATGTAGCTTACTCACTTCGTACGCCAACATTTTTACCGAAAATTATCACGTACAGAAATCTGAAAAGGATTGACATGCCGAAATGTATTAACAATGCTTCTGAAGTACAGTGGAGTGACATATATTATGTNGAAATCTGAAAAGGATTGACATGCCGAAATGTATTAACAATGCTTCTGAAGTACAGTGGAGTGACATATATTATGTGCATACAGTTGTTGACAAGCTTTAATATGTGAACTCATTAGACAGACTTATTTAAAAGCACTTTCCGAAACAAACAAAAACAGCTGGTTTCTCTTCCACCAGCACCATGGATGACTAAGGAAATCAAAGCTTTAATGGCTGATCGGAATAATGCTTTTCGTAAATATAAATCTTCTAAGAGAAAAAATTATATCCTTGTATTTATGAGATTCGAGAGATACCATTTACTCAGAAACCGGATTCGTACTGGACGATGCCGCTGGTCGGCAGGTTTCCTCGGGGATCTCCCGTCTACCACGCCCCTTCATTCCGGCACTGCTTTAAGCTCACCGCAATCACCCTCGTCGGTTCTCAAGACATCGCTGTTAAAAGCCGCCCAAATCTCTTCACTCACTTGACTTCCCACTCACTGAACAAAGGGGTGTAATAAGTTAGACCCCTCCGAGAACATCCACTATACGGATAAATGGCGGCCGCAAACGACCCTAGCATGGAGTGATTAAGAATAGAGCGAGAGAGGTCGCTTATACCGCGAACTCCAGCAGCACACGACAGAAAAATGGTGTCACAGGCCAGCAGAAATGATGGGACACCGTTCGCCAATCAGCACCCGGTAACTTCCTTGCCAGTCGGAAGACTAATCAATACGGAACCTTTCACAGCATGCGGTAGAGAGACAGAGAATGGGTACAGCCACATAAATGCAACCACCGCGCTATTTCTCCTCTATCTAGTCATCTACTCTGTGACTAGCACGCACGGAGGGCCATTATCAATGCAAGCGCCCCCTAGAGCCGGTTTAAATCTAGCTGGAGGGGCCGAGAAGAGAACATAAATCGGATTTGTCGGAGGCGCGGGCGTATGTGCAGTTGATAAATTCTTGCGAAAGGTTCGGGTGTTCTTAGCACGACGGCCTAATGCCGCACTGATTCAAACGCCGAGTGGGGCCGACCTGCGGAAGCAGATATCGCCGCGGCACCATAATGGGATTCGCCGCACATCCATTCTGTGTTTCACCTCCCGCCCCGGACAGTCTCTTTTGCTTGTAAATGGAGGGCAGTATTTCAGCGGCGCCGGGAGAGAAACTGCATGTGGAGAGGGCGGGACAGCCTCGCCCAGGCCCTCGCGCCAGGGCGTGCCTTGCATCTGCTCTGGGGGCTCATTACAAAAATACTTCGATGGCGAACGATTAAGCGTTAACGTCTATTCGTGCCTTCTCCATGCGTTTTCAATCAAACCTTCGAAATTTCACCCCATGCATGGCGTGTTTGTATTTACTTGGGTTAACATAAAAATCTGAATTTGGGTGAAATTGAACTTTCCCTTATATTATATATGTGCTATTAATATGAGTTAAAACCTATAAAAAAATTAGACGTGTTGACAATATCTAGTAAGAAATAGTTATTTTGCAAAATATTATCAAACTGAGTGTACACAAACGCAATGTGTTATCTTTTTTGTAAAATTTTCGAGAATGGGTTGATCTTTGTTCGCATTAGATGGAGGACTTTAGCAGGGCCTCAGAAAAGTTCGAAGTAACCATGAATGGATTTATACGTAGGGACCCGACAATTTAGCGAATTCATTTTGCGACTACGTATACTTAAAACACACGCATATTTATAATGTGTTTACATTTGTATCACAGTTTATTAAACACGACCTAGTAAAAAGAGACATGTAATGAAACAAGGACAGAATCCTGTGTCACCTGGCCTGAGGTAAAACTACCTGCACTCTGGGGCAGCAGTCAATGAACAGTAAGCTGAGATTGAAACTTACACAGTGCCGTGACGTCTAGTCTGNACCTGCACTCTGGGGCAGCAGTCAATGAACAGTAAGCTGAGATTGAAACTTACACAGTGCCGTGACGTCTAGTCTGCATGTCGTGTAACACGTGACATTTTCCTGTCCCTAACTACGCCTCATCGCATGTGTACGCTCATTGAATTCTGACGTCACTCTTCCATCGGCTGGTTTTGTCTTGCACTCACGACATAAACAGTCAAGGTGGTGGACACGCGAGTAAAATATGTCAAACACCGTATATGTTCGTCCGCCAGTCTCACTCTCCGTTGTACCGATGCTCGCAGTCCGCAGACTTCACTCTCGCCGCCACTCGTCGCTCTGCTGGCTCGTCGTCTTCGCTGTAATCGCACACCTGGAGCCTGAAGTCGCACAACTCCCTTAACTCTAGACTGGCGCCTTCAAGGCTAAACTAGTCTCGCGGGTCTGATCTATAAGGTTTCCCGCATCCCGAGTCGCATTATTTAGTGTATATCTCAATTTTAATTAAAACCTTTATCACTGTCTCTACACTGATCACTATCATTATTTACAAATATCCAACCTGTCTATTGCAATCACTCCAAATGTCTGTCACTCAACCATCCAGTTCAACAGGCCCGTCCGTCTGTCAATTCAGAGTTATGTGCACAATGATAAACATGGCTATTTAACATTGTTTATTCTGTATTTTTGCAATAAATCTCCATTATTTAGGATACTTGCAAGATTAAATTTCCTTTCTTTTAAATTTTCATGACATAGTACTTTTAGTTTCTACTATCCATGTTGCCGTTATTTGTAAATTGCCAACAGAATTNTTTTAAATTTTCATGACATAGTACTTTTAGTTTCTACTATCCATGTTGCCGTTATTTGTAAATTGCCAACAGAATTTCACATTAATTTGGGTATTTAATGATGTGACGGACGACTATGGTCGTGTGTGTGTTCCACTGTTTTCCGCTCTCGCTGTTTGCGAGAGCGGAAATGTGCGTAGGTAACGCATGTAACCCGAGAGCGGGCGACGAAGACAAAGACCAGCTAACACCGGCTTCCCACCGCGNAGATTTTGACTGCTGATACTATAAAAGCCCATCGGGCCTCCAAGCGGGCAGTTTTTAAGAGACGGGAGTTTGGGCGATTGCACGATTATGAACGAAGGGAGACGAGCCATGAGACCAACTAAAGGGGAGAGAACTGACCAGTGCGGGGAAAATATGCCACTGCGAGCATCGCTGCAGTGAAGAGTGCGAATTTCAGGCTGGACTACTGAACTGATCTGGATGCGTAAGTGTAAGACATTCCCAAATTATGGCAACATACAGACAGAACATATGTTAATGATGAGTGTGAGTAAATTGACTAAACCCAAACAAAGACATTGAGAAGGACTTCTAACTGTAAGAGACCTCATTTTACCTTAAGCGCGCTACCACAGAAATTGTCACACCAATTTTTATAAAGCTATATCAGCTCAGCNAGAGACCTCATTTTACCTTAAGCGCGCTACCACAGAAATTGTCACACCAATTTTTATAAAGCTATATCAGCTCAGCGACTTGTAGGAATAAACTTAGAACATCCTTTGATATATTATAATTTCCTACTGTGCGCCTTACTATTTCAGATGCTTTAAAAAAGAAGCAGATCGAATGTGACTATGCATGTCTGGACGTGTGTTCTGCTTTTCTCAGCTGCGAAGCCCAGTGCAGTGGAAATTGTTGATGGGTTACTGGCATCTTCCTGCCACAGACTGGGGATGGAAAGGCGAAACAATTAAAGAAAACTGGCGTAGTTAACGAACCCTGAAACAGGTCGTAAGTTCAAAACCTTTCGCACTCAATGACCTCTTATCTCTGGTATCCTACTCACGTTAAATCGAGAAGTGGAAATTATTGCATATGTCGGAAATCAATCGTACAGTGTACTGCTGTGTGTGAAAATAGCAGTGGCTTATAATGCAACAACTCACCTGACTTTATAAGCGACAACATAGAAGACTCACCTTTTGATTTGTATTTAGGTGCGTGATCATAATAGTAATTTAAATTCAATGAAATGGCCCACGAGTGTAAATACACGTCAAATAACGTAAACTGTAGAATGTCTCTACTTGATGAGAGGTCGGCTGTGTTGTTTGATAACACTGGTGGGCACACAGTGGCTGTAAATGAAGTGTGTCAAAGAACCAGCTGACGTTTGTAGCCAGTTTGGGACACAG
Source organism: Clitarchus hookeri (assembly GCA_002778355.1). NCBI lineage: Eukaryota > Metazoa > Arthropoda > Insecta > Phasmatodea > Phasmatidae > Clitarchus > Clitarchus hookeri. Next base: position 156,847 of record NQII01003234.1, on the reverse strand, counting down.
AGGTTCCATAGGTGGCGGGTAATGGAAACACCCTTATATAAGAATAGGTAAGGAATAAATCCTCCCTTCCCTTCCCCCAACGAACCAAAACTGGCACCAATACAAATTGTAATTTCTTAGTTTTATGACTCCCTCGTGTGAAACTTGCTGCTGATTGAACATAAAGATGTTTAAGGCAGCTGTTCCTAAGGTTGTCTGTCCTGTGTGCGGTGGTGTGTGGAGATGCGTTCATACATGTTGATCCATGCCTCCATTCCCCGTTGCCTAGATGACGCATCAGCCCCCAAAGCGTTACAAAGAGGGGTATCATTTTGATGTGTTAACGTTGTGCTACAACTTTTATCGGAACAATATCCTCTAATTTTCGTTGACTTTAAAACTATGGTATGAANTGTGTTAACGTTGTGCTACAACTTTTATCGGAACAATATCCTCTAATTTTCGTTGACTTTAAAACTATGGTATGAAAACCGTTCACGTGACATGCTGAAGGCCACAGTTTGACACATATTATTTTACCATTATCATGAAACCACTTGCAGTAGCAAAAACTTCAATAAGAAAGCTTTTATATCTTAAGATAAGCAACAAAACTAAAAAAAAAATGTATCTGTTATTGAACATTAGTTACGAGTATATTGGTCTATAACCGAAGGAGTGCAAATGTGAAGTTTGCGAGGGTGATAGTGTGTAGGAGCAGCGATGCCCCGAGGGGGTAGCGTGGGCACTTTTGGGTGGTAGTGATACAACAACTGACCAAAATGCTCTCATCCCCTTCATTGGCGGGGCTTTCTTGAGGCTTCGCGGCACACTGACCCGCCGTGGCACGCCGGTTGGGCGCTGCTGCTCTAATTAGTTTCAGGGGGCCGCAGTGGCTGAGCGGTTAGACTGCCCGCCTCCCACCAAGGCAAACCGTGTTCCATCCTCGGCCGGCTCACTCCGGATTTTAGCCAAGTGGGAATCGTGCCGATCGACACCGCCGCCGGTCGGCGGGTTTTCTCTGGGATATCCCGTTTCCCCCGCCTTTTCAATCCGGCGCTGCTCCATTCTCACCTCACGTAACCCTCATCGGCTCTCGAGACCTCGATGTTAACAGCCACCCAGATCTCTCAACTCAACTCAACTCCAACTAGCTTCCCCTATAGATAAGAGAAGCGCATCTAGGATCCTTTCGATACTCGCTGACTTCACTGCACAGAGGTTGCGCACTGTCAGTGAAAAAAGATGCTGGCGGGCGGCTCAAGTCTTCAGAGGTTCTCCGAGATATTTACAGATGCGTATACGGCAGCATTGGTAGTTATTAAAGAGACCCGATTGAAATTCTGAGCAAAANCTCCGAGATATTTACAGATGCGTATACGGCAGCATTGGTAGTTATTAAAGAGACCCGATTGAAATTCTGAGCAAAAGTAATATAAAAATAAACACAGAAAACAAAAATTAAATTAAACATATTTAATACATTACTTAAAAAAAACGCGTCAGACACATACAAAAATTCCCAAAGGTCCCTGCATTCTACCCAGATGCAAAATTTCCATTAACAAAATTGTAGGGTTGCTGCTTAAAGTCGCATAGATACAAGCTGCACGACACGAGAACATTGTGTGCCAGTTCAGAGTCCTGCACATAGCCGCGAGGTCTTTGATAAGAGCCCGTGTCAACCTCCATAATTAATATTTTATCTATTTCATCCTGATTCAAACTTAGGGGGATTTATTGAAAAAATCTGGCAGTAGAAGTTTACCNCTCCGAGATATTTACAGATGCGTATACGGCAGCATTGGTAGTTATTAAAGAGACCCGATTGAAATTCTGAGCAAAATTAATATAAAAATAAACACACAAAACAAAAATTAAATTAAACATATTTAATACATTACTTAAAAAAAACGCGTCAGACACATACAAAAATTCCCAAAGGTCCCTGCATTCTACCCAGATGCAAAATTTCCATTAACAAAATTGTAGGGTTGCTGCTTAAAGTCGCATAGGTACAAGCTGCACGACACGAGAACATTGTGTGCCAGTTCAGAGTCCTGCACATAGCCGCGAGGTCTTTGATAAGAGCCCGTGTCAACCTCCATATTTAATATTTTATCTATTTCATCCTGATTCAAACTTAGGGGGATTTATTGAAAAAATCTGGCAGTAGAAGTTTACCTAATTGCCTTACCTATAATAACTTATTTAACACATGAACTACTAACGCATATTCATGGAGCAATTAACTTAATACCAAATTTTATACATCAATAAATTCTCACCTTTTAATGAAAACCAGGGAACATATTTTAACAATCAGTTAAAAAAAAATTGCTGTGAACTTTGGAATGTAATGCTTCTATAATAAAACATTTTCAGTTATGACCCTGACTCTCCTGTTACGACACTAATTTTACGTATAAGGGGTGACGCAGCCTCTTAAATCAGTGGTTCGCTGTGTTTTTCAGTCTCCAGCCACAAAGGTGGTCCTCGCGATCGGAATTTGCCCGCCGTGATGTGCATTTGTCTGGTGCGCCAGGGGTGCAGGAACAGAAGGGTACGAGGGTATACTGTACCCCCCTACATTTAGTTCGTGATGTGCATTTTAGTATGTGTATCTCCATAAAATTAGTTCCGTCGATATAAATGTTTTTTTGCATAAGCTGTTCGCGGTTAACATAGTACCGTAAAAAGCCATATTTTAAAAAATGTCACTGTACTAAACAGAAAACCTTCATGTACAAGGACACCCTGCCTCTTATGTGCCCTGTAAAATTGTAACGACAGAGGGAAAGTAGTTCCTTCCATAAAAGTGCAGTTACAGGTGTCAGGTAAATGTCTGTGAAAACTTAAATTATTTATTTGGTTTTCTTGTTTTTTGATGCACGTAATTTTATAATTATTATTTTCCTAATAATTCTACAGTTTCACTTGGCCGACGCACGGATAAAGTGACGAGGCCACGACAATGTGAATGTTAAATATGGTTGAATAACACGCCAAGTGTATACAAGTAGTTCTTAAGAATGGCTCACAAAAGTACTCAGTTTACCGTGAACAGCATTTAGCTATTACGTTAACAAAACATAAAATAAAAGAAATAATTACCGGAGAAGTGAAATTTGTATCACAACAATCAACTACTCTTGTAGAGGAGCGAACGCCCTAACTCCTTGCTTCTTCGACCCGGGTCTCAACTCGTACCCACCTGACCAATCAGAAGCGTCCCAGCCAGCGCCGCGACGGCAGTGGGGGGAATGCGGCAGCCCGGAGCGCGAAAACACTGGCGCCACGCTCATTTGCACGCGGAATGCGAAACTCGTCAAACAAAGGCGCATGCAAATGAGGAAGTTTGCGCGAAGAGTTAACAAGCAGCACGCGAGGAGTCTCTTGGAGGGGGGGGGGGGTTGGTAAGTTAGCGAGCGCGGGAACAAACAGCCAGTCCTGAGCGGGGAGTTGCGGGGGTAACCGCGCGTGTGTTTAGCGGCGACGGAAGCCAAGCCAGATAGATCTCCAGCCGTGTGAGCTAAGTCGACGACAACCCCACATCCGCCCTGCACCCTGCGCGGTGAATACGGGCGACCTCGCCGGGTGCGCAGACAGGTCTTTGCGCCTTCTGCACTGAACCGCTGTTCTGCGAGCAAGTGAAGATATTTGGGCGGCACCTAGCGTCGAGGTCTTCAGAGCCGATGAGGGTGAAACGAGGTGAGAATAGAGCAGCGCCGGAATGTAAGGGCGGGGGAAACGGGAGATCCCCGAGGAAAATCGCCGGCCAGCGGCATCGTCCGACACGATTCCCACATGTGAAAATCCTGGAGCGACCGTGCCGGGAATCGAACCCGGTTCGCCTTGGTGAGAGGCGAAGTGTCTAACCACTACACCACTGCAGCCCCACTGCCAACACGACTATCGTAAATGACATTGATAAGATTAAACTTTAGAACAAATTTCATGTTTACACGCGCTTTGAGACGTTTTTTTACTTCCTTTTCATAACTGCAACTAGAAATGAATGATATTCAGCCAGGGGCTGGTGACATTTTAATCAGTTCTGTTCTGTTCTCCTTTTCAAGACCTTATATACGTATACCACTTACTTGCAGGCGGAATTCTAACATGAATTTAGGCGTAACGACGTCTGGATGATATTACGGAAGTAATAGCAACTTGTCAAAAGATTTGTATGTGGCAAGACTGTAGATCAAAAAGTTTTGTATCTAGTGCATTTGATTAATGGCTGTAGGTGTAACAGGTGCACAGAAATCTTCGAAAGTAAAACCAACTTGATGTTTATGGCCACGCTTTGTATTTCAAACTTGCACACGTCGACAAAATTTGCGAGTGAACTATATTGTTATTTATTATAAAATTAAATTCCATAATACATCTTGAAAGCTTCTGATATTCACATATTAATGTTCTTAATTACTATTTTCGTATTTTCCCTTTAAGTACAAAAGCAAATTAGTTGGCCCGGCACAATGACAGAAAACCGCCGTAATAGGAATTTATTTAGCATATTCGACCAGAATTGAATTAACGACCTCCTAAATTCTAGGCAGACAAAATACCGCTTGATTTAAATTGGCCAAAAATTTAATTTTTACTCGATTTTTAATATACCTTTAATACATTTTTTAATTTTTCTCGGTTTTTGGCATTAAGTTAATCCTAAGGTGAAGGGGTCGAGGTCACAGTCATGAGATCCCATGATGATAGTCAGGATNGAACAAATTTCATGTTTACACGCGCTTTGAGACGTTTTTTTACTTCCTTTTCATAACTGCAACTAGAAATGAATGACATTCAGCCCGGGGCTGGTGACATTTTAATCAGTTCTGTTCTGTTCTCCTTTTCAAGACCTTATATACGTATACCACTTACTTGCAGGCGGAATTCTAACATGAATTTAGGCGTAACGACGTCTGGATGATATTACGGAAGTAATAGCAACTTGTCAAAAGATTTGTATGTGGCAAGACTGTAGATCAAAAAGTTTTGTATCTAGTGCATTTGATTAATGGCTGTAGTTGTAACAGGTTCACAGAAATCTTTGAAAGTAAAACCAACTTGATGTTTATGGCCACGCTTTGTATTTAAAACTTGCACACGTCGACAAAATTTGCGAGTGAACTATATTGCTATTTATTATAAAATTAAATTCCATAATACATCTTGAAAGCTTCTGATATTCACATATTAATGTTCTTAATTAATATTTTCGTATTTTCCCTTTAAGTACAAAAGCAAATTAGTTGGCCCGGCACAATGACAGAAAACCGCCGTAATAGGAATTTATTTAGCATATTCGACCAGAATTTAATTAACGACCTCCTAAATTCTAGGCAGACAAAATACCGCTTGATTTAAATTGGCCAAAAATTTAATTTTTACTCGATTTTTAATATACCTTTAATACATTTTTTAATTTTTCTCGATTTTTGGCATTAAGTTAATCCTAAGGTGAAGGGGTCGAGGTCACAGTCATGAGATCCCATGATGATAGTCAGGATTTTTAGTGTAAGGAAACATGGCTGCTGTTCTTTCTGGACCACTGGGTTTGACTAGGAACCTTTATTCCATCTTGCTGATTTGGGACATTTATGGCTCTCACATAAGTTTCTGGAGTCCCCCCCCCCCCC
>NQII01003234.1:135995-151213 GCA_002778355.1 Clitarchus hookeri | reverse complement strand
GACTTTTTCAATTCCAACATGTTCATTTGAGAACATGTTTATGGAATCATACCAAGGATCCTCGAATCCTCTTTGCAAATTGAAGGACGTGTGTAAAAAAGAATTACATGATTTTTTTTGGGGGGAAATGGCGATTTTGGGGTAAAATCGTCGTTTTATGACTGATTATAAAGTAAAAATGCGATTTTTGACGGTCAAGGTCACCCATATGCAAGATGGCCGACCTGACGTCGTGGCAAGGTGACGTCACAACATGGCGACCAAGTGCCGGTTGTGCCAGACTCGGCTATATCATTCTACTACAGTGTTGCCTTGGAGCATTCAAAGGTCTCGGTAATAAGTTAAGAACACAATAACAGTCGCTTATTTTGAGTGTTCCTTGTGATGTCTTTTTGGCTTTACTTGTCCTGTAGGTGACTGACTGCATTTAATTTACAGTAAATATTTTCAAACTTTTCCAGCCGTTCCTACCGTAAAACAAATGCGCCAGGAACGCTGAAGTTGTTTACGTGTAACATATAACATTCGGTAGATTACAATTTCATTGGTATTGAACGAAGTTTAAAATTAATTATAAGGTTATTTATATTTTGAGACATTGTTTTGGTAATATCTTGTGGCAATTTTTGACAACTCTTCCCTAACTTTTAGTTCCTAAAATTTCGGAAATATTTGTAATGGGGGTATCAAACGCGATAATTAAGGAAAACCTATTGACAAGTGATCGTGCCAGACGATGCCAATGGTCGACGGGTTTTCTCGGTGATCTCCCGTTTCCCCCGTCATTGCATTCTGGTACCGCTTCATACACATCTCACGCCACCCATATCCGTTCTCAAAACCTTGCTGTTAAGGGCACTGGTTACAAAAAAATTTATTATTTTATATTTGTACGAAATGCTTTTCAACTTGTTGACGTTACTGGCAAGTAGTATTTTCTCACGCAAACATTTTTATATGGCAAAATGTTACACAGTTACAGTCAAAATAAAAGTGTTTAGTGTTTTTGTTAAATAAAAACAACAAAAACTTATTCGCCTACCGAAATAAGTTCATTCACATTAAAACAAGATGCCCTGAATTGCTTCAAGTAATCTTTAAAACCACGCTATGAAATGGTTTAGCAATTTTGAATAATGACGCATAACATGTTCATTTCTACATATATTTTATTTTTTACAGCCTATGAGTTCTTGTAAAATAACTTTTGCTATGCATGCCTTAAAATCCAATAAGACATGACCTTTCAGTCGCTCTTGTTAAATTTTTCTGTAAATGATTTAGTTTAATATTATTTGTGCGCCCACAGAACACTGAAATTGTATTGCAAGCACTATGCTATGAATATTTTTTATGCGAGGAAAGGTTACTTATAAATAATATCTACAAGTAGAACGGAGTTTCGTAAACTGGATTTCATTACAACCCAGATATCTTCANAGGTTACTTATAAATAATATCTACAAGTAGAACGGAGTTTCGTAAACTGGATTTCATTACAACCCAGATATCTTCAATCCACTGCTATCCACTAGTGAACTGCAAATAGAAAGGTCGTCCTTTGCCGTGGTTCTGCAAGCGGGTCAAGGACGCGGTCGTTCTTCGCCGGAAACGAACGTCACTCGACGATGTCGCGGGAAGTGGGTCAATGGCATCGGCGAACAGTTTCCCTTATCTTATCTCGAATGGCAATAATNAGGTTACTTATAAATAATATCTACAAGTAGAACGGAGTTTCGTAAACTGGATTTCATTACAACCCAGATATCTTCACTCCACTGCTATCCACTAGTGAACTGCAAATAGAAAGGTCGTCCTTTGCCGTGGTTCTGCAAGCGGGTCAAGGACGCGGTCGTTCTTCGCCGGAAACGAACGTCACTCGACGATGTCGCGGGAAGTGGGTCAATGGCATCGGCGAACAGTTTCCCTTATCTTATCTCGAATGGCAATAATTTCCTCTTGCCCTGTAGGCACGCAACTTCTCCCGACTCCACAAAGGCCCATCCGACGTTGCAGAATGTCTTTCGTAAAGAGGAANGCCCTGTAGGCACGCAACTTCTCCCGACTCCACAAAGGCCCATCCGACGTTGCAGAATGTCTTTCGTAAAGAGGAATTGTGGTGCAGCGAATAGGTGCATCTTAAAGAGGAATCCCTGGTAAAGTTTGATAACGTCCGAAGGTCATGTCTGGCCATAAGGAGGCATTGCAACGGGCCCTCCCNGAGGAATCCCTGGTAAAGTTTGATAACGTCCGAAGGTCATGTCTGGCCATAAGGAGGCATTGCAACGGGCCCTCCCAGGAATGCGAAATTGGTTCGCGCGAAGCTGAATTCCTCGCTAATTAGATCGGTAATAGTAAGACATTGTTACGTGCGATGAAAGCCAACGTGTTATTTTATATTTGTACCACGTACCGTTCAACATATAAAAGTTTTCAGTAATTACTCTTTGAGCACATTGTTTCGCATAAATACATGTGAAAATTCCAGTTTTACTGTTTCAGAAAAGTACGAACAAAGACCACCATATTACGTGCAAAAATGAGGTCAATCACACTGAAAAAAGATGCCAAGCGCTACTTCAAGACGTCCATAAAATTTTACAAGGAAATGTTTGTGCAATTTAAAAAAAAAAAGCTGAAAATTAGGAAATTATTTGCATATATTTTATATGTAGCTGCCACGCAATTTTTGGAAATTAACGTTAGCCAACATACATAAAAACCAATTAATGCATTGTATTTCAATTGCCCTTTTTATATTTTCCGCGAATATTTCGAGTTATTTTATTTTTAAGTTACAAAAACAATAACATTTTGAATTTGGCATACCAATTTTCAGAAACAATGCTATCTAAAAAAATTATCATCGGAGGGAAAGGTATTTACAGATAATGTATATAAGTTGAACAATATGTGATACAAATATAAAATAACAACATTTTCCGTCGCCGACTCCCTTAAACTACAGAAGCTGCTCAGCAATTATCTCATTCCCCGTAAGGAATCTGCCAAGGAAAGCACTAGAATTCCATTATACTCCAATTTCGCAATTTATTTCTTTTTGAATGTATTCAATATATCAGTACATGTGGCAGACGTAGATGATTATTTTTTACGTTTCTTGGAAAAAAGTCATATTCCCAACACCTGTAATTACAGAGATATACATATACGTAGGGGCCGCGGTGGTGTAGTGTGTATGCTTTTATTTCAACTTTAGTGTGATTTGTAATTACAGTATTTTGAAAAGAACTAAGTGAATTTAGTTTCTGAAGTGCACGTTAAGAGAGACGCTAGCGAAGCTAAGGGCTATTTAAATTATATATATAAATGGTTATCTCAGAATCATACAAATAATTTAATTTTATATTGAATCAAATGATGGCACACTTAAATGAGATTGGATTTCCTGCTACATCGATATTATTTCTGATGTCACAGAAATATATTTTTCTTAAATAAATCGCTATATTCTTTCAACTACTCTGTTTGTTCGCTTACATTACGTTTTCGCTAATATTTCCTACCGAGTTTTCCTAGCGTAGTTACGCCTGCTCTGCTAGTTGTGAACGTCCGGATGCAGATATCCGGAGACGTATTCCATGTTCGTCAAGAACAGGCACATAACGTAAAAGTTTTGAGTACTCATTCTTTCTCAAGGAGCAGGGCAAAAATCATTCAAACTCCTGGATAGACATTTTAGCCAACATATTATATTACATAAAACAACTATTATTATTTATATTATAAAAAAGTTTTGAATTTCACAAGTAGCGATTCTGTTCCACACTATTTCTATTACGTTATGTGTTACATCAGAAGTGACGTCACAACATGGCAACCGGTCGACTTCGGCTCCGGCCCCGTCTACCATTTGGCCAAATAATTCGAAAATCAATTCATTTTAATTTTTTAGTTTATAATTTTTTTGGGATTTTTAACAAAAAATTTTAAAGTTTTAAATATATATTTGAAGAATTTTTTGGTTTAAGGTAATTTAAGGTCATGGGCACAGGGTCAACCTCAAGGTCACAGGATAAAATTTAGGTCACCCAGATCTAATATGGCATTCCGGTGACGTCAGAACATGACGACCGGTCGACATCGGCTTTGGTCCCGTCCTCTTGTCAAAGAATCATCCACACTATTCTGCTATAGTTCATTCACATTGAAAATTTCAGTGGTGAGAACTAAATAATATCTGGTAATCACTGAACGGTCGATAGAACAAAAGAGCTCTTCTTTTATATTTGATAACCAAATAGTTTTGTGTTTAACACAAGAAAATAGTAGGTTTGTTTTTCATTAGTGTTTTTATTTGTCAGTTTTTATTTTCCAGCTGTTTGCACGTGAATGGATATGATAGTTTTGAAAAAAATAACTAGTACAAATTCGCCACAATAATGGCCACATCCTAATAACTGGGCCTCAGATTGTCGGACGCTCAGCAAGGGAGGTTTGTTTCGGCATTGACACTCGACACGCAGTGTGGTGTCGGCACAGACACTCGACACGCAGTGTGGTGTCGGCACGGACACTTGACACGTAGTGTGGTGTCGGCACGGATAGTAGACACGCAGTGCCATGATGGTAGGGACACTTGACACGCAATGTGATGTCGGCACGGACATTCGACACACAGTGTGGTGTCGGCACGGACACTCGACATGCAGTGTGGTGTCGGCACGGACACTCGACATGCAGTGTGGTGTCGGCACGGACACTCGACATGTAGTGTGATGTTGGCACTAACCGTCGGCACGCAGTGTGGTGTCGGCATTGACACTCGACACGCATATGTTGTTAAGGGACCACGGTGGCATAGCGGTTAGCCTGCTCGCCTCCCATTAAGGCGAACCGGTTACCCACGGATTTTCGCGATTGGGGATTGTGCTAGACGATGCCGCTTGTGAGCGGGTTTTCTCGGGGATTTCTCGTTTCCTCCGCCCTTTCATTCCGGCGTTCCTCTATTCTTATCTCATTTTACCCTAATAAGCTCTGAAAACTCGATGTTTAGAGCCGCCCGAATCTCTCCACTCTCCACTTGTATTGTAAGGTTATTGGAGAGTATCCAGCTTGTCCATGTGGCCGCATTCTGGTTTAGGCAGCGGCTAGCAACTGCTGGACACACCCATCACCAAATATCTTCTTGGTCCTATGCCCGGTTGACAAAAGACGCCGTTCAAAGTTTAGCGCGGGCGTATATTGGTCACATTGTTTAAGTTTACGGCCCCGTTTAAAGACCGAGGGAGGGGTTCCCTGCTTTGTCTTCCGCAAGGTATTTCGGCAATCATGGCTAGTGGCCTGGTTTAATGCTTGAGGGTGTAATTAAACCGGCCGTCCAGCTGTGGCCTGATCACAGTTCCTAACAGCGCGCACTGACATTCATGCGACCGGTAAAGCTGGGTATGACGGCGTGATAGTAGTTTCACGTCGTAACAAGTGTTAGATAAACCTTCATGGATACTGAAAAGGTTAATTTTACATTCTGTTTTTTTCAATGCACATAATTGCAAGAATTTTCCAATTTGTAAAATATATACCTTTCCAAAAATTTTACTGCTTCACTTGACCAACACATGAACAAAGTGATCAGGTATATGCCAAAGATAATTTTACAAACGGTCGAAAAATGCACCATGTGCATAAAACATATGTTAAGCAAGGCTTTCGACAGTGCTTATTATGTGACGTCGTGGTGCGTTGCAAACTCCTATGATTCTGTCTTTCTTGTAGTGATCAGGGTAACACTGACGACAAAGCGGATTATGCATTCTCGGGTTCTTCACGCCCTTCATGGCGTGACTCAAAAAGTGTAATATCTGTCCCCGCACAGCACGGGTTTGCAAAGATAACACCTGCCTTTGTGTTGTCAATCACGGGATGATCTTCTACAAGACACCATTAGATGTCCTCGGTGTAGGCGACAATTAAACTTGTTATAACTAGGGTTGCCTGCTTTTTTTCGCGAAAAGATNTTCGACAGTGCTTATTATGTGACGTCGTGGTGCGTTGCAAACTCCTATGATTCTGTCTTTCTTGTAGTGATCAGGGGAACACTGACGACAAAGCGGATTATGCATTCTCGGGTTCTTCACGCCCTTCATGGCGTGACTCAAAAAGTGTAATATCTGTCCCCGCACAGCACGGGTTTGCAAAGATAACACCTGCCTTTGTGTTGTCAATTACGGGATGATCTTCTACAAGACAGCATTAGATGTCCTCGGTGTAGGCGACAATTAAACTTGTTATAACTAGGGTTGCCTGCTTTTTTTCGCGAAAAGATTNCATTAGATGTCCTCGGTGTAGGCGACAATTAAACTTGTTATAACTAGGGTTGCCTGCTTTTTTTCGCGAAAAGATTTACGCGAAGGCTAGACTTCACTGTTCTATGGCATACGTGCAGTATTCTTTCTGTAACTGGTCACGTGTCTTTGTCGGGAGACAGTTCCTTACCTGGCTGGGCCAGTTAGATCACTCAGTGTCCGTGATTCGTGGGCATACGCCTGTAAACCGTGACAGCTAAAAATCATTAAATAACTTAATTGGATCTGAGCTCTAGTGTATGGGAGGAGAAGTAGTCCTGAAATATTTTTCGCTAAAAACCGCCGGCCCAAGTTTTTACAGTCATATTTCTCATCGCCTGTAACTATTTTTATTTTAACTCGGCGTCTACCTCTGAAGGCGCCAGTTATTATTGCAAGAGTGAACATTTTATAATTGCAAATAAATTAGTAATATTAATTTAGTTCTTTTGGTTTTTCAAAACTTCCATTCATTCTCGATTGTAATTATACCGGAGTAAAGATAACACCATTTACTAAAATAGACGATAGCTGTTTTTTTTGTATTAACGAGAATACGTACCATACGTTAAATTCCCGATATATTTTTTTTTTTTCATTTTTTTTTCACATATCCCTTGAATGTTAGTATAAGTTAGAAATAAAAATTCATACGTTTAACAGGATTTGACGCCCGTATCCCGAAACTAGTATGCACATCAATAACTTGAGTGGGTGAGTGTATTGTGTTAAGGTAACTGGCACTAGGCGGTGAGCATCAGTGTGTCTGCTGAGGTTTGTAAAGGTCAGCGAAAATGGTTGCTATTACTACAGAATTAATGAACCATTTACCCACATTACTTCATTTGGGAAACATTCGTGACGAGCCTTCCTGCTAAGCCAGCAGCCTAGAACTTCAAATGGGGAATCAAATTTAACCGAAATTTCTTCTCATTGCGTCAATTTTAAAGATAGCTATTTCAAACAAATATTATTCCATGTGAAATTTCGTAAGGATATTGTTATCGTGAGACATCTTGCATATGTTATGTTTCATACATTTTTTATAATATGAAAATTTAAAATTTACAAAAAAATGTAAATAAATAGAAAATAATTTTATTTAGCAACATTCTCTGGGAAAATCACACGAAAACGTTTTTGTTTGAAATAGCTATCTTTAAAACTGACGCAATGAGAAGGAATTTCTGTTAACGTTGATTCCCCAGTTGAAGTTGCCAACTGCCGGCTTGTGGTAGGAAGTTTATATGGCATATACTAAACTGTTCTAAAGAATAAGGCGTGATAGTTTTTATCTCACTGTACTTGACTTTTCACAATGCCGGAAATCTCCGAATATACTATTAAGCAGATAAATTCACAATAATGGTTAATTGCTTAAAAACAGATAGAGGACGTTTACGTCATCTTCAGTGTTGTATGTCTACCACTGAATATACACCAATACCCCCAGTAAATAGAAGAACTGTTAATTTTTTCCGATGGTAGAGTCTTCGTGTGTCTTACAAAGAATGCTGTTAGCGGAATGTATTGATCAGTGATGCATATCTTGTGAACACCTACAGATGCTCTGCCGGAGGACAGCAGGGGACAGGATACAGCGACAAGTGTTTCATACTGCAGACATTTCAGCCTTCTGTTGCGAAGAAGTGAGGAGTTAAATTATTTGTGGTATTCACTGGAGCATTATTACTAGGGGCAGTGATATTTCGCGCAAAGATTTCGCGACAAGGTACAGTTCAAAGAACTGTAGGGTAGCCAATTTTTTATGATTGGCTGAAACATGTTCTGGTACGTGTTAACTGTTTGCGCACAAATCACGATGATTCAGTATCGAAGTTACAGAACCTGGAGTGGCTTGGTCAAATACGGAAACGACAACAGCTGAGGTGTGTATATAGTATTGAAGTCTACTGTGTGCTCCAATTGTTACGCGAAAAAATCACTGGCCCTAGTTATTACACACGGGCGAAAGTTTACATTTCGTTGCATAAGTTCCTGCAGGCCTGTTAGCATTAAGTATTTCGGGGTTGTCCGGTCCGTGTCTTGTTACAGCCTCGTTACGGCGCCTTTACTTAATAATGCGAATATCCAATAAATAGCGAATTTCCAACCACTACCCGCACGAAAGTTTCCTCAGAGTGAACTGCGCAGGACCAGCCGCCACAAGTCCACATAGGAAGCACTGCGCACGTGAAGTAGAGAGCCGACACTGCCAAGGATAGCGTCGAGCTCTTTTTTTGAGCCACAATATGTAATATATTGCCAACATAATATTCGGAGAAGCAAATAAGTACGATGAATAGATATGCATTTAGATATTTTCTACCTATAATAGTATTTGTAAACCTATATGAAAGAAATTAAAAATCCTAACATTACCTTGTCTATGTATATGTTATATATATCAGATGCCACTCTTCGCGTATAATAAAATAGATAATTCTAATATAAAACATGTACATAGTTTTAAAACTATAAATAACTTTAAGCCACAAACTATGCAACACAGGACAACATTCTTTGAGAAATTATTACTGTGGCCTAAATTAAATGAACAAATATATACATAATCAGAAAACTATAAAATTAATAAAAAAACACAAATATTTATTTAATTAATAAGGCCTTTTATGATGTAGAAGAATTCATGCAATGAAATCCAAATGAGCAATCTACAAATATTTATATCACATAAATAATAAGCATTAGTGTACAAGGATACTATGTTGTATGTTAGTTATATCATTTAATAAACATGACTATATTTAATGCTAACGATAATAGGACCTTTATTGTATTAAGAGTGAATGTTTGCCATGATGTAAAAATGGAAAGATACTTAGATTTTTCAGTATGAATATTCTGCAAACCTAATTGTTGTATCGTAATTTTATACTATGTAAATTATGTGTTTTTATGTAATATTACATATATATTTGTATATATATATGTGTAACACAGAGAAGTCCTATATCACTATCCAGTTTTGTAACTGATGCTTTTTATACATAAAATAAAGACAACCTAGGAAACACAGCTTCATCAATGTAAACGTTGTCGAAGTGCCGACTATTGTTATAAGTATTTTTTAAATTTCTTTCGTCTATTTTGAAACTGATTTACATTATTTTGAGGGTTGACTTAAATAGTTTCTACAATTAGGCATTAAGGACTAGCGACCCTGCGTTTTCCCAAACACCTTAATATTTTTAATGCCTTTCTAACAAACCAAATCGAAAATGAAGGATCTCGTTACAGTAAACATGACAGCAGGTATATAATAAAGTGTCAAGTGGAACAGGGTAGCAACTGCGCAACTATTGAGCATAGTTACAAAATTGTTGTTGTGAAATAGGCAGTTGTATATACAACAGGGTATAATGTAATAAGCTGTTGTGTTAAAACTGAAACCACATTTGTAACCACTTTGTAGTAATAAACTGACCAGACGTATTTTGGTTGTTCCATGGTTTTTAATTATTTGACTTAATAAATTTCCTTTATATATTTGGTGTTGGCTATATGGTTGTATCCAGAGAAAATAGAAAGCCCAAACGGGTAAATAGAGTGTCACACACGTGATAGGGAATTTTCACTCTCACATGCACGCAAACGTGCAGTAGAGTTCTCAAGAGGGAACCTCGGGCGGGGTCATTACGTCAGCCTTTACCTTCCTAGAGTTCTCAAGAGGGAACCTCGGGCAGGCACATTAGGTCAGCCTATACCTTCCTAGATGATTTCTCAAGAGGGAACCTCGGGCGGGGTCATTAGGTCAGCCTGTACCTTCCTAGAGTTCTCAAGAGAGAACCTCGGGCAGGATCATTAGGTCAGCCTGTACCTTCCTAGAGTTCTCAAGAGAGAACCTCGGGCAGGCACATTAGGTCAGCCTATACCTTCTTAGATTTCTCAAGAGGGAACCTCGGGCGGGGTCATTAGACCAGCCTGCACCTTCCTAGAGTTCTCAAGAGAGAACCTCGGGCAGGATCATTAGGTCAGCCTGTACCTTCCTAGAGTTCTCAAGAGGGAACCTCGGGCAGGCACATTAGGTCAGCCTATACCTTCCTAGATTTCTCAAGAGAGAACCTCGGGCAGGATCATTAGGTCAGCCTGTACCTTCCTAGAGTTCTCAAGAGAGAACCTCGGGCAGGATCATTAGGTCAGCCTGTACCTTCCTAGAGTTCTCAAGAGGGAACCTCGGGCAGGCACATTAGGTCAGCCTATACCTTCCTAGAGTTCTCAAGAGAGAACCTCGGGCAGGATCATTAGGTCAGCCTGTACCTTCCTAGAGTTCTCAAGAGGGAACCTCGGGCAGGAACATTAGGTCAGCCTATACCTTCCTAGAGTTCTCAAGAGAGAACCTCGGGCAGGATCATTATGTCAGCCTGTACCTTCCTAGAGTTCTCAAGAGGGAACCTCGGGCAGGCACATTAGGTCAGCCTATACCTTCCTAGAGTTCTCAAGAGAGAACCTCGGGCAGGATCATTAGGTCAGCCTGTACCTTCCTAGAGTTCTCAAGAGGGAACCTCGGGCAGGCACATTGGGTCAGCCTATACCTTCCTAGAGTTCTCAAGAAGAAACCTCGACACGCTTATTACGTCAGCCTGTACTTTCGTAGAGTTCTCAAGAGGGAACCTCCGGCTGCCTCTTTAGGTCAGCTTGAATCTTCCTAGAGTTCCTAAGATGAAACTTCGTGCATGCTCATTAGATCAACCTGTACCTTCCTAGAGTTCCCAAGAGGGAACTTCGGGCAGGCTCATTAGGTCAGCGTGTAACTTCCTCTCCACATACACTAGTGGCTTTCCCCGACGCGCTGGCAGGGTCGGAAGCTAGCAAAGCTCAAGTTCTGTTGTTCTCGGCTTCCCGGCCAACGCTTCGCCCCCTACCCGCATGCGTCTCCTCCATTATCATACAGAAGTGATTTACTCAAATGGCAATTCTTGCTTAGGTTCCAACAGTCCTATTGTTAAAGCATAAGGTATGTGGTTACCAATAGAACACTTCTCCNTGGCAATTCTTGCTTAGGTTCCAACAGTCCTATTGTTAAAGCATAAGGTATGTGGTTACCAATAGAACACTTCTCCCTACCGCACAGCACGCACAACTCAATAAAATGTGGTTAACACACTGCCAAATTTGTTGTGTATGAAAAAACAATGCATATCTTTTGTAGCACAGTAAAATATTCTGCCAGAATAATAATTAATAATAATAACATTTTAACCATACGTCCATTTTGAATAATTAGGAAAGCACATTTTTTTTTCAGAAAGCTACAACGAGCAAGAGTTGAGTTCAGAGATTTGGACGGCCGTTAACAACGAGGTATAAAGAGCGAATGAGAGTGGAGCTGCGCCTGAATGCAATGGTGCGGCAAACAGGAGGTACCCGAGAAAACCCGCCAACCAGTGGCATCGTCTGGCACAATTGCCACTCTTGCGAAAAGCCTGGACTGACCCCACCAAGGATTGTACCTGGTTCGCCTTGGTGAGAGGCAAGCAGTCTAACCGCTAAGCCACTGCGGTCCTTTACCAAGTAAAGATATAATAGTAGGTACTTTTATATTTTGTAATAAAAATAGTAATAATGTTCGCAAATAATTTTATATATTGAAGTTATGCCACTTATGCCACTAGGGTAAATTTTCTTTTAAATTGAAATGAATCTTCGTTTAATCAATTATAAATATCTGTAAGTGGTAGTACCACCATNGGGTAAATTTTCTTTTAAATTGAAATGAATCTTCGTTTAATCAATTATAAATATCTGTAAGTGGTAGTACCACCATTGTCTTTAATACAATAGCAAGTTTTTTAAATGTTTTATTTCATGAAGGTTTAATTGCCAAATGTGCTTTGTTAAATAATAAAATGGAAATACGGTTAAATTTGGAATAAACTAGACACTTATATATAAAATATTTTAATATGTTAATAATACAAGATATAATATATAAATATACAATGACACAAAATACAGTAAACACACTCATCTTTCATACTCATCACTTTGCAAAGTACGTTGTGATGAGTTCTGCAAATTGCGCAGTCAGGCACAGTGGGGCATTGTAAGCCTAGCTACTTCAAGCTTGAAAGGTGACTGTTCACCAATGAGGCCAATGACGTCACGAATTCCTGTAGGGAAGAGCGGAAGAGTAATAGACTAAAGATGATGTAGACCGATCTCGCTGGCTGCGCAAAACCAGTCTCCGTGTCCCAACCTGGAACTGTTTCTCTGCCTTCACGTCTAGCAAATATGACGTGGATTGGATTTGAAAGTTAGAGCACTGATTAGTAAACAAGTGCTTTGAGATGTTCGAATATTTTCTCTGACCAATTTTTAATGCAATTAGATTAAGTTCAAACTGGTAAATATATTTCATTAGTATAATAGTGCTTGTCATTTAATAAACTAAGATATAAGCAAAGACATTCAACATAGTCGAAAATGTGACTGTAGCATTTGTGTTGCTTTGTGGTAGGTGAATGTTTGGCACATGCGCAGAAGAAAAATAATGGGGTACCTCGTCTTTAGTCAATGGGAAAAGTCACCATTTCATTGAGTGGAGCTAGCCACTGCAATATAAGTTGTTCACTATTAATAGAGCACTTTCAAGAGGCCTGCGCAGGATCTACTTTTATTTNGCTAGCCACTGCAATATAAGTTGTTCACTATTAATAGAGCACTTTCAAGAGGCCTGCGCAGGATCTACTTTTATTTTCATTTCGTATCCTTCTGCCACGTACACAATCATCATTTCCGTGAGTCTCATCACTTTATTAATGCGCCATCCACGNGCTAGCCACTGCAATATAAGTTGTTCACTATTAATAGAGCACTTTCAAGAGGCCTGCGCAGGATCTACTTTTATTTACATTTCGTATCCTTCTGCCACGTACACAATCATCATTTCCGTGAGTCTCATCACTTTATTAATGCGCCATCCAAGNACATTTCGTATCCTTCTGCCACGTACACAATCATCATTTCCGTGAGTCTCATCACTTTATTAATGCGCCATCCAAGCGAAAGTGCGGAACTGTAAGGGATGTAAATGTCTTCCCATGAAAAATTCGTTCTCTAATGTGCATAAATTATGAAGCGTTACTTCAGTGTCCGTAAATTTAAACATTGCGCTCTCAATACAACGTTTTTATAACTTCGCTACGAACTTAACTAGGAGTCTGTAGATTTAGTTACGTACAGTGATTTTTCCCAAAGGTTTATTTTGAAAGTGTTCGCTTTATCGTGAAGAGACTTTACGAGGCTGCACGGCGTCTGCATACCAGTCGGCGGCATTTGCTAGCGCTTGAAAGACATGCAACCCGCACATCTGTCCCGTGCTGCTGGTTGCATGTCAGCAGGCGCTGCACTCGAGTATTCTGGGCAGTCTTATGGGTTACGTCTGCGTTTTCGGACGTGGGTTTATGGAGACGTTCTTACTTAATTCCCTTATACCAACCACACGTNTATGGGTTACGTCTGCGTTTTCGGACGTGGGTTTATGGAGACGTTCTTACTTAATTCCCTTATACCAACCACACGTGTCTGTAAACTTATTCGTTCACGCTCTTAGAAGGAAACTAACTATTTATTAGATGATATATTTTCCAAGTATATTAATAATTTTTTTATATCGACGGCTCTTGAAATACTAGAACTGAGATAAGTATCTTAACCTGTAACATTGTGGTTTAGAGATTGACTTATTTATTTTATCGTTGTGATAATAGCTCTTCATATAAGAATAATTCGACAATATTTACACATAATATATTTCAAGACGTCTTACTGTTCAATTGAAATCGTACTATTTATTATGGGTCACTTACTTTGTCTTATATCTTAAGCGATTTTATTTATATGAGTATATAATTAAACAGAACTTCCGAACCGAGCATTAATAAATGTAATATTTTCGATTTTCCATTTATTGAACACATTTGAAGAAAAATGAAGGTTTACCGACGAAATGAAGATATAGTTCTTTGAAAACTTAATTTAATTACTTCATGAAACCTTTTATCAGAAAACAATTGCGGCAGTGAGAATGGTCTTATGATTCTGTATATAGCAAGCAAAACGTCCTGTGGTTGAATTATCAGGCTAAAAGTTTGTCTTATTTTAATGAATAAGTCACGAATAAACCAAATTCAGTTTCAGTCATACTAATAGAGTGAAAATTAATATATTTACAACAGAAATACCATAACTTCATGCCGGCACTTTCTTAAATGTAATATTAATTAATATGGAAAGTCTACAATTATTTTTTATAATAATATAAAGTCAAANGCCGGCACTTTCTTAAATGTAATATTAATTAATATCGAAAGTCTACAATTATTTTTTATAATAATATAAAGTCAAACATCTTCTCTTCCTAAGGCCCTATGGCTAAATATTACTAAATGTATACGGTCAGCAATTTGTTTAGTTGATCAGCATTCAGAATATAATTTAATATTGCATTTATCAAGAATATTAGAAATAACGATTTTACTTTTCATTTAGAATTTCAATTTTTAGAATAATTTTTTGGTAATCGGTGTTTCTTTCTTTGCACCCGTTTTGTGGGATTTCTTTATTGACGAAACATTCCATNGAATAATTTTTTGGTAATCGGTGTTTCTTTCTTTGCACCCGTTTTGTGGGATTTCTTTATTGACGAAACATTCCATTGCGGTGTGGAATTCAGTACCAATTTATCATCCTCAATAGATTCAGCTTAACTTTCCAAGTCCTGAAGCATGGTTAGAGTAACTTATTTACCTATTTGACGACCAACGAAGTGCCCTATTAACTATTGAAGTAATATAGGCTATTCATAGTAAAGTGAGCGCTTTTAAGGCCTTCCCAGCAGATACATTTAGCAGAAAAGATATATTTTATTTTGACCTCAAAAGTTAATTT
>NQII01003234.1:3581-127556 GCA_002778355.1 Clitarchus hookeri | reverse complement strand
CAAAGGCCGCCCGCGGCCGCCTCTGGAGAGGTGAGGTTGGGAGGAGGGGGCAGGAACTGTGTGGTCAGTGAAAGGACTACGTCCCACACATCCTGTGGCAAGCCGGGCCCTCTCTCCCCGCCTCTACTTCCGACACACGCACACTCGCGTGGCTTCTGAGAGCGCCGTACTGCGCCGTGCACCTGGCTGCACTGCCAAGCTGTTGCGAATTCCAAACTCTCCTGCCAACCCCGCAACTCGTGGTAGAAGTAATGACCACCAACTGGGTGCCATCTTGGAAACAAAAAGTTAATACTTCGCACTAAGTAGCACCACAAGTGTAGTGCCATATTTCCCATATCGTAGAGTGGTATATATATATATATATATATATATATTTTTTTTTTTTTTTTTTTTTTTTTTTTNAAACTAAGGAGCGTAATAAATGTTGCACACTGTGGTATGCAAAATTATAAAGTAGACTTATATTTAATTAAAGGCAGTTCACGGTAAAGTGAGCACTTTTGAGGTGCTAGTTACATTTTCCTTTCAGCCATTTTTTAACTTTTAACAACCTTATTACATAAATATTACCATGTAAGTAATGAACACAGTGTGTGTATTCAAACACACTCGGAAGTTAACGCCTAAGGCTAAAATAAATTATATTTATTGACAACTATTCCAAAAGAGAGCGCTGCCAAAAGTGCTCACTTTACTGTGAATAACATATGCACTGGATTGCATATGACATCTTATCTCACAATTGTTTGTGTTAACTGTATTTTTCACGTGAGTTGGGAAACTGGTATTCACTACGCAGTACTAAACACGTTACACGGTTTCATTTTCTTTTCTTCTATAAAAGGACGTATGTTTCTACTGGTTTTTTTTTTTTTTCCTGTTTTCGGTTACGAAAAAAATTGGTACGTTGTGCAACAAAATTAATAATTTTTAAATCATGTAGTCGGGAGCCAGAACATAAATAATATTGAAAATGTATAATGGAATAATGTGCAATTTTGTTGGAATGAAATCTCATTTCGACTAATGAGAAAAACAGTGAACGAATGAAGTGAATATTTGAGAAACTCGCAGTTTACTGCCCTCCATGACAGATGCAGGAACTCTCCGAGCGGTCTATATAAACTGAAAATAACTAAACAACTCAAGTACTCTATTTACTTGAATCGTTTGTATATAGTAAAACCTTATCTTACAAAAGGATATTTAATAATAAATTATTTGCAATATATATGCCCACCTACCTTTTAAGCTCACATTCAGGTGATAGTATCAGAATATTATATTACGCATTCCAGTGACACTTGTAGTTAATTTAATTATGTTGAATGTATGTATTCATCTTCATGTAGGCTAAGGAGTGTCTGATGTACAGAAATGCTTACAAAATATTTCCCAAATTCTACAAGTGACCGAATAAACTAAATTATTTGAACAAATATNGATGTACAGAAATGCTTACAAAATATTTCCCAAATTCTACAAGTGACCGAATAAACTAAATTATTTGAACAAATATACAGAAAGAAGCACAAAGATACTGCTCGTTACGAGATCGTATGAAATCAAGAGAAGGCGCTTTAAGGCAGCATTATGTTTTTGAATTCCCACTTTTACACGAAAAAATTGTTTTGAAAATAAGCAGGAAAGAGCGTGACTGTTATGAATTGAACTAAGTGCAAATGTGAATTAAGTTTTCAGTGCCACCGTCATAAAACCGTAGTTAGTATCTTCACCTAAACAAAGTTGTCCTTGCATAATATACATTACTTATAATTATATTTACTTATTAATTTATTATTATTTCATAAATGAAGTTCACACTGGCAAAATTATGGTCACACAATAAGGAAATGATGATTCGAAATCGCAACCTTCCGATCTGGAGACCAATACCTTACTTACAACTTACTGCGAGTTGTTTATACATTTGAAGTCATTATTAAAACATATGCTTTTAAATAACTGAGTGTTTATCCATTCACTCACAGATGAACATAATGATTTAGATTTTAAGCAAAGTTGCACTTAACTATCGCAACAACCGTAATGTGTTTCTTCAGAAAAAAAGAACCAATGCACACTTTACGCACAATTAAATTTCCACATAAATAAATCTGCACAACAATCTGTTTTATTTCTCATTATCTAACTCTCTTTTTAAGCTCCATTTTTTCCCCTTAAATAAATTAACCTTTTTCCAAGAAATGTAAAACGCTAAAATGAAAGCGACGCGGGGAATGCAAATAAGTATCCCTACTTACATTGTTGAGCCAGATTGTGTATAATGTTCTAGGAAAATAACTTTGCAATAAAGCTCTAAGAGAGCTGTCAGCAAGGAAATGAAATAGAGCTGTATTTAAAAAATACCGTTGCCAATGTAATTCATTTTGAAAATCCATGGGTTTATAAACTAGTAGTTTACCGACACACCGCTTCATATTATCAGGTTGGAGAGAGCTTTTTTTAGTATGTACTTGTATGTGTTTATTTAAGAAAAATTACGTTTACATACAATAAACTCTCGAGGCGAATTTGACATAAGGGTGACCGGGGATGGTGGTAACAAGGGGCTGGTTGTAACAGCGGAGGAAGTCCGCATAGTTCCCAACAGATCGCAGCACTCCGTACATCAAACGACGTGCCAAGAACTGCGTCTGTCAGTTTATACGAGAACGCTATCGCCGTACGAAGCAGAAATATTTTCGCTACATGGAATTATTTGTTTTATTTAAGGGCACGTAAATTATTTCTCTCATTTGCCTACTTTCCTATCACTTGTATAATGCAGCAATGGAAATGTTTAAATAAGTTGTCTGTTAATGCTTTACAAATACCCGGCGCTATCTTTGCTTTATTTTAAATGGCACAAGTATCACAGGTATTTTTCGGTAATTGTGTGTTGTGAGATTTGTTGTAACGTTGATTCTTCTTTGTTAAAACCTGCCGACATTTAACAATACTACGAACTTTATTGCGTTTTTTTTTTTTCATGTTTACGTAAATATTATTTTAAAACAGAACTGTACATAAACGTGTATGAATGAAAAATTATTCATTTTATACGTAAATAAGATTTGAAAGGATTTTTTTCTATTTGCATATGAGAAACCCCAAGAGGAAAATTGATCGCGGGAAGGCCACTATTGAATCGCTTTCACAGACCTCACAAGCTGTTTCAAGAGGAGAGTTTGTGAGAGAAGCTGCACGTCAAAATAACATCTACCATATCACTCTGACTTGCTTCATTTCTCGTCAAAAAAACGTATGACGACTTTTACTTTCTTTTATACATTTTATCGCAGCTAACTTTTTTTGCGGAAGTAACGATATACCTGCCTAAAGCATGCAACAAAAATTCATGTAAATATTTCCAAATATCAGAGACTTATATTGTAATTTTAAAAATATAATGGGTATAATAAACCTAACCTAATTTTCACAACAAAAACTAAATCAAAATTACGTTTTAATCAGGACCCATAGTATTGCAGTTCTCATTTTCAATAAATCAAATAACCTTTGCATAGACCTATTAAAACCCATATTTCAAGAATAGTTTTCAATATTTTTTTAAGGTAAAAAATAAATGAACGATCAGAAGTGGCAGTGCTATTTCGCGCAAAGGTTTTCGAGTCAAGGTACATTTCAAATGACTATAGTGTAGCCCATCTTTACACGAATCACGATGGTTCAATGTCGTAGTTACAGAAACTTGAGTGGCTTTGGTCAAATACGGAAACGATACCAGCAGCCAACAGAGGTACGACAACAGCTGAGGTATGTATACTATTGAAGTCTACTGTTTGCTCCGATTTTTACGTGAAAAATCACTGACCCTAATATCAGGAACGGAGGCCACTGGCTGGGTATTTTGATAACAGGCAAATATTAACTCCACAGCCAGAGGAAGCTCTAGTCGAGTACATTAAGCTGTCATCTGACATATATTTTGGCTTGACACCTGTCGAAGTTAGGAGCCTTCTTATGTGTCAGACAATTAGGAATCAAGATGCCCCAGACTTGGGTTGATAATCAATAAGCTGGTCCTCTCTGGTATTCCGGGTTCTTTAAGAGGCATCCAACCCGAGCTATAAGAACGCCCGAAGCTACAAGTCTTTAGAGAGCATCGTCTTTCAACAAGGTTAACGTCAACGGTTTCTTTTATAAACTTGAGGAACTTTACAATCTTTCCGACTTTGAACCATCTGACATCTACAACACAAATGAAACTGGGGTTACGTCTGTATAAATACCAGTTAAAAGAGTGGCTAGGAATGGAGTCAAACGAGTAGGAGGTATGTCTACTGCCGAGAGGGGGGAGCTTGTTACCCTATGCACAGCGGTAAATGATGCGGGGAATGCAATACCACCCATGTTTGTATTCCCGCGAGTGCGATATCACGACCATTTGATAAGAGATGGACCACTAGGCCATGTAAGTGCAGGAAATCGATCAGGGTGGATGACCGAACTCGAATTTCTCATGTTCACGAAGCATTTAATTCATTCTGTGCGTTCTTCAAAAGAGAGGTCCGTCCTTCTCCTACTAGACTACCATCAGTCTCACCTATCGCTAATATTCTCGACTACGCAAATAACAATCAAGTAGTGATGTTATCATTTCCACCAGACAGTACACATTGTCTACAACCCTTAGACCGTAGTGTATATGCACCTCTTAAGAATCACGTAAATACAGCAATGGATGACTGAATTTGTAGTCACCATTCCCAATGGGTTTCTGCTGAGATGGAGGTAGAGCAAAACCACTGTCAGAAGCATAACGATTTATGTCATTCCAGCTATTGTTAATGTTGCATTTCATTTTCTATGAGTGCAACAAGTATTCAACATGGCTTTTAGAAATGCGGTATGTTCCCGTTCAATCGCGAAGTCTTCGTTGATGCTGACTTTGGGCCGCCGTTTTTTACGAAAATACTATCCGTGTGTTGTACGTAATGGTCTACGAAAAGAAAACACTCCATACGGGTTACGAAAACTCCGTTCCAGACTCCACGTACATTACAAACACAACTTCCAAGCTCTCCAACATAGCTGGAAACTGTATTTTCACACTGCCTTATCGCATAATGTACTGAGCGGAAACACTCAAAACTATTATAAGGAGATGCACCGAACTTTGATACATAGAATTCGCACTAATAAAATGAAAATATTACGAAATAAGAGCCCTCTCTGTTTGTCATATAGCTATCATTGTGAGAAGTCGTGTCTAATATAATAAAAAAACTATGGAATAATTTAACTTAAATCATTTTTGACGGCAAAAATGAAAGTCGATATATTGTTGCAAAATGTATAAGTATGGTTTTTTAAACATTGATTTGGTGGTTGAAAAGTGTCGAAGCCAGCAAAAATCGCTGTAAATAGCACTTTGTTTACGATGTTTATTCCACTGTGAAACATAGTGTAAAATTATACCGACAATGCTGTGTCTTTTCTGAACATATTACTGTATTAAAACTCTGTAGTCGCCGCTTAGAATTCTGAGGAAACAGAACACGTGCGAGGCTAGTTTATTCTATTTTACACCGCCTTCGCAAAGCTTCCTTACAGCCGGACGTAAACTTGAGGCATTTCATAATTTGTTAGGCAGACCCCTTAAAGTGAAGAAGTCCAGCCCCCTCTCTAGTAGCCATTCTCTACCCACTAAAAGAGCATGGTTCTAACCAATCCGACACCTGCAGAATTTTCTATTAATGCACGTACCAATTTTGAATTATTTCACGTCGAAAATGTTTTTACTGTGTCTATACCAGTAATAATAATAATGGCGTGTGGGGAGTGCATCCAGGGCAAGGCAACACCCTCCTAGGGACGGTCTTTCCAGCTGGGACCCGTAGGTGAACGTCATCCCCAGGCATGAGATGGGACCTTAGAATGGAGCGGCGCTGGAATGCAAGGGCGGGGAAAACGGGAGTGCCCCGAGAGAGCCTGCCGGCAAGCGGCATCGTCCAGCACGATTCCCACATGCGAAGATCCGGGAGTGAACCGGGGATCGAANCCCCGAGAGAGCCTGCCGGCAAGCGGCATCGTCCAGCACGATTCCCACATGCGAAGATCCGGGAGTGAACCGGGGATCGAACCCGGATCGCCGTGGTGGGAGGCGAGCGCCCTGGCCACTAAGCCACCGCTGCCCCCTATATATGCCAGTATTCCCTTCTATCTTCTTCGTAACTTAAAAGTTAACCACAGGCACACCCAGGGAGGTAGCCGTGGCTACAGTCAAGGTCATGGCTANATCTTCTTCGTAACTTAAAAGTTAACCACAGGCACACCCAGGGAGGTAGCCGTGGCTACAGTCAAGGTCATGGCTACCCAATCCCTCTCCGCTGCGATGCACGTCCCTTGCAGGGATTCCTTCCCTTGTAGGTGCACGTGGCCTATCCCCGAGACGCACTTAGCTTCTGCGCTTACCTCAGACGCACACACCTAGCTCTAGGGTAGGTTTACTTGGAGCTTGTTAGGGCGTTTGAGTTAGGGAAGCGCGGGTGCGATAAGGAAGACACTGACACGCGCGCCTTGCGCCCAATCACACCTACGCGCAAGGCGTTGAACTGACGTGCAGTGTTTCCATCGCGCAGCGTGTACCCAAGGGACTAAAAGTGCTCACCCTATCATTTCATTGGTGGAAAGTCTGCAGCAAGGGTCAGTGAAGGAACTTAAATATTTGCCCATGTTTCCTACCAGCATATTATGAAAGAGCCGTTTTTAACTGTGTTGGAGGGTTCGGTAATAGTATTTACAATGTGCATTATTAGTGGCAGTGATATTTCACGAAAAGATTTAGAGACAAGATACGGTCCAAAGCACTGCAGGGTCATCCAGCAATTTGAACGGCTAAAAAAATTCTGGCCCCTGTTAATAGTTTGCGCACGAATCACGAAGGTTGAGTGTGGAAGTTACTTAGTCCTGAGAGGCTGTGTCAAAAATGGACACGGCACCAGCAGCCAATGGAGGTATAACAACAGCTGAGGTGTGTATATAGTATTGAAGTCTACCGTGTGTACCGATTTTTACGCGAAAAGTCACTGGCCCTACCTATCAGCCATTTTTTATACATCCACCCCTTTTTAAAATAAGTATTGCCATTTTAGTAATAGACACAGTATACATATTTCGCCGGACTCGAAAGTCAACGTGAAAGGCTACAGTAAAATACAACTCAGAAGACTTCAATTTACCGTTAATAGCTATATGGTGGCGCAGCATCTTCACTCCACTTCCGGCTCCAGCGGAGATGACTCACCGTGTCCCTCAAGTGGACGATTGGTGAGGATTGCAGGATAGAGCCTCACTTCCCCAGCCGCAGGACGTGATAAATGACAGCTAGTGGTTCTCGATGGAGGAAGGTTTAATGACGCCTGCCCGGGCTAGGAAGAAAGGGGGACGTCTCGAGCGGGCCGCCTAGCCGCTTCTAAGTGATGAATTATTCTCCGCCGGCACAATCACTCCTTTCAGCGGTCTACCCGACGCAGCTCATGTGTGCAAGATTTATCGCAGCGCGCGTGTTTGTTTGTCCGCTTGGCCCTTCACCGCCATCTACTTCGCTGTTATTTCCATAAAGAATTTGTATAACCTCCCCNTGTTTGTTTGTCCGCTTGGCCCTTCACCGCCATCTACTTCGCTGTTATTTCCATAAAGAATTTGTATAACCTCCCCGCAGTGACACGATAATGTGAGTGCTTCGTGAGCGAATGAGCACATTTTCACTCCCTTCTAAGTTTTACATCTCTCTCTCTCTCTCTCTCTCTCTCTCTCTCTCTCTCTGTGTCTCTCTTTTTCTGTGTTTGTGTTCTCTCGTCAAATTTTAAAGAGTTAGTAAGTAGCCTTGAATTCTTGATTCCATTCTTGATTGCAATTTTTCGCGTGTCTTGGTAAATGCACATTCTTGATATACTACTTATCTTTACCAGAAAGGTAGATATTAATTATCTAAACCCTTATCGTACTACTTTTATAATTTCACAAAAATTATCTAAAATTAAAAAGAAATAACATTTTCAGAGCTTGCCTACGCTGTTTACTTTAAGAAACAGTAGGAAAGTAAAACCGTACCTTACATCGCGGGTAAGTCCCGCTGTAATAAGTAAATAAGTAACCACATGTTTTCCACGAGGCAGCAGTTGCCTTCCTTACTGGACTGCCATGGCATAGGCCCGTCCGGATGGGCGTATCATGTAATCTTTAGTAGCGCCAGTGACTCGGCGCGGCGACCTTACACAGCGACCGCGATAATCGACGCGGTAAGTGGAAATCGATAATCTCTGAAGCGGGTCGCTGTCGCTGTGACTTGGAGTCTTCTGTCACAACTCGTGACAGAAGCAACCCTAGAGCAGTGACAAATGTCGCCGTGACAGGGAAGGTCGGCACAGTGTAGCGACCATAGACTGAAGATGAGGTAGAGCGATCTCTCTGGCTGCGCATAGCCCGGCTCCGTGTCCCAACATTGAACTGCTTTTCTGCCAATACTATCATCAAAATAGGCGTGTATTGGACTTGAGGTTGGAACACTGTTTAGTAAAAAAGTGCTTTCGGATGTTTTTTTAATACTTTCTCTAACCAATTTGTAATGCAGTTTGATGTAAATCAAATTGGTAAAGATATTTTATTAATATAATAGTGCTGATGTTTTAAAAGTTGAGATATTAACAATTATGTTCATCGCGGTTGACCATGTGACAGTTATGTTATTTTGGGGTTGGTCAATGTTGGTTTCATGCGCAGAAGACGAATAAGCGTATATATCCTCTTTAGTCTATTATAACACCAGCATCAATGACAAGCTATGTGGAAGTGAATTGTCTATACCAAACATTGCAGGAGCACTATATTCTATTGGTAGGGGCAGTGATATTTCGCGAAAAGATTTCGAGACAAGATACAGTCCAAAGCACTGTAGGGTCGTCCAACTTCTTTGATTGGCTTAAACATTTCCTGGCCTGTGTTAACCCTTTGCGCACGAATCACGAAGGTTCAGTGTCGGAGTTACTGAGTCCTGAGTGGCTTGGTCAAAGACGGACACGGCATCAGCAGCCAATGCAGGTATAACAACAACTGATGTGTATATAGTATTGAAGCCTACTGTGTGCTCCGATTTTTACGCAAAAAGTCACTGGCCCTATCTATTGGCATCTATTCTACCTGACCGCTGTCCTATTGGTCAAATCGATACCAGACTTTCATGAATGCCCTGCTCTCAGCCAATGGAGTGTCGGTTTGCCGGTGTTCCAATCAAATGTCGTTTCGTACGTAACAGGATGTACGGTCAATCGTGTCAGTTCAATTAATGATACACATATTACATGGTATCATTTATATACGAACGTTGTTGTTGATGATAATGTGTTTCTCAGTAAAATCGTGATACAAATCTGGAAACAACGCAGATGTATCCGTGACAGATTGATCTTTAAGGGCAGATGAGTTATAATACCATAATCGCACAAGCTGCAATCGAGTAGAGTTGTCCAACTGCTAAGATGTCGGTTGGACGACCACGTGGACGGGTCTGTGAAGAGCAAGATTAGAATTTTGGAATAGCAGGTAGTCGGTAACACTTTTAGGACTAGGGGCCACNTTAAGGGCAGATGAGTTATAATACCATAATCGCACAAGCTGCAATCGAGTAGAGTTGTCCAACTGCTAAGATGTCGGCTGGACGACCACGTGGACCGGTCTGTGAAGAGCAACATTAGAATTTTGGAGTAGCAGGTAGTCGGTAACACTTTTAGGACTAGGGGCCACGGTGGCTGAGCGGTAAGCCTGCCCGGCTCTCACCAAGGCGAACCGGGTTCAATCCCCGGACGGGTCACCGGCCTTCGCATGTGGTAATCGTGCCGGACGATGCCGCTGGTCAGCGGATTTTCTTGGGGATCTCCGTCTCCCCCGCCCCTTCATTCCGGCGCTGCACTATACTCACCTCAATCACCCTCATCGGCTCTCAAGACCTCGCTGTTAAGTGCCACCCAAATCTCTTCATTCTTCACTCACTCACTTTCAGAACTAAGCCCGAGTGTGTCTAGTGATTGGAAACTATATAAAAATTTTCTTTTAACGATGCAAATCATGAATGGCCTGAGTTTCATTGTCTCACGAATTTTCATTGGTGTTATCCAATAACCGTAAAACTCATTAAAATGAAAATTTATTAAATGAAAAAAATATGTATTTTACCTACGGACACGAAAATTTTGCTTTTTAAACAACATGCATGCTGTACTCCACGACCCTATGTAATCTAGTGTCTCAGCTTTCCGTTTATTGGTTGCTGATCCACTGTGTAGCCAGTTTTACACCATACCAGGTGGCATAGGACTCGGTGTTTGCTTCTTTGCAGATCTTATATTGGCTCAGAGTTCAGCTGGGCATGTATGATAAACTGTGATCATATTGCAAACATGGGATAAGTGTGCATATGATTAAAGTCTAGCTTGTCCTAAAACGTTTTCGCCGAATTTTCCAGTCCTTAATCATAGCACATGGCTTGTAACGAATTTAACACTACTAAATTTAAATTACCACCAGTGGACTGTACAACGAATTTCAGCGAGGAAACGATCGACACGCGGCAGCTGCACACGACTCAACTTACTGCCATGATGTCCAACACGGAAATGGCCCCCTTCTTCCTGTAGCTCAGAACTGCCAACAACCCCTGAGACAGCATTGACAATTGACGAATGCGCACCAAGTCAGGATCGCGGGAAATTTAAAATAGGCCCCTCACACAAACTACACAAAGTTCTGCAGTGCAATTACTACTGGTCTAAAATTCTAACAAATCGATATTTACAACTTCACAAGTCCAAACATACCGCGCACCCTGTAATTCCGTTATTTCAATACACTTAGCACTGTTTGGGTAATGGACACAATTTAACAATTGGACGCTTGAAGATTCCATTGGCAGCGCGCACTGTAGCGACTCACGCAATAATTTCCCTTTCCGGATAAAACTCTTCCACACGTGCAAGACGCCACTGAAGAGGAGATATTCGGTCGTCCTTAATCAACACAAGTTGATTGAGAGCGATGCTTGCTCCTACTTCTGCCACTTCGAGCGTTGCTGGAGAGTATGGAGACAGTCCCGGTGACAACACTGCCAGAAATCTTGATGTAGCCACTCGATCAGCTGCCAGCATTGAAGCCTGTTTGTGCTGACGTCGTCATGATGGGGTTCTGGCAAAGCGACAAGATGCTCAAGTATCAGGAAGTGTCCTGGGGTAAGGGCGACAAAGTTATTGGGGTCAGAACTTAAGAGGGCACAAGGGTCTGGAGTTCAGGACCGCTTCCACCTCCACAACGACAGTGTACAACTCCTCAAAGGTTAAGATTTGTTCCCCAAAGGCACGTACCAAGTGGGTTTTGAAGGACTTAACCCCGGCCTCTGACAAGACTCCAAAGTGAGGGGCAGCAGGTTGGTTGAAGTGCCGCATCTCTCCAAGGGGTGTTAATGCATCGACCACCCTTTTTCTGGTGAGAGGATGACGTCAGAAGCTTCTGGAGTTTCCTCAGGTAGTTGTGGGCCCCGACAAAGTTTGTCCCACATTCACTATTGATCTCGGGAAGAACTTTCTCGACGAGAAACAAAACGTTTGCAGGCAGCCAGAAAAACACCAGTGGATAGGTCAGAGGCAAGTTTCGCATAGACTGCCTTGGTGGCACAACAAACGAATATGCAGAGATAGGCCTTCAACACTGATGACTTGCGAGTCCTAGTGGCCCTTGTCTGAATGGGCTCTGCATAATCCACCCCTACCTTAGCAAATGGCTTCACCTTTTGGACCCTTATAGCATGCAGCTTGCCCATTAGAGGTGTGCACGATAATGGTTTTGCCCTAAAACAGCACACACAATATCGCAATCGCCGTGTGATGGCATGTTTATCTGAGAGGATCCCACATTTTTACCTCAGAATGCCCTGCAAAGTACAAATACCAGGGTGCTGGTTCCTTTCATGGTAGTGCCCAATGATGAGGTCGGTCAACACATGGGTCTTGGGGAGCAGCACTGGATGCTTGTGATTGAAGGTAGGTCAGAGTGCTGGAGTCTACTGCCCACCCTCAACATACCTGTATCGTAAACAAAGGGAACAAGTTTACGAATCGGGGGAGAAAGACGTTAACCCTTCTGCACAGAAGCAAGCCCTTCTTTGAACGCCACAGACTGCACATGCAACATTAGAACCTGAAGGGACTAGTCTAACTTACTAGGAGTAAAGTTCCCAGTGAGGCGATTTGCACGAGAGTTATAGCAGTTGTGAATAACACGCAGAAACAATGACATCACTTGAAGCAACTTTGTCAAACTACTAAAATGTGATAGCAGATTACCAATCTCGTCAGCTGAAACCAATTTTCCTGTAACTGCCACAGTCCTTCTCAAGCAGGACTGTGTCGTTACAAATGTTTCAGAACAGGAGGGCCACTGAGTAGGTGTTTCTCATAACCATGCTGGACCAGTAAACCACAGGGGATGCCCTACTAGCGGAGAGGGAAAGAGCCCAAGAGATGCACAATCCACAGGATTGGACTCTGATGGGTCATGCTTCTACCAGGATGGTCTGGTGATATCCTGGATCTCACTCACCCTGTTGGCGACAAAAGTTTTCAGTTGGCGAGGAGACGAGTTCACACAACAAAGAACAATCTGCGAGTCGGTCCAGGCACTTATAGACGACAAGGTGATATCAGGGGCGAACAATTCTACCACATTATGAAGTAGACGAGCTAACAATAAAGCCCCACAAATCTCCAAAAGTGGTATGGACTGAACCTTTACAGGAGCAACCTTAGGTTTGCCAGCGACTTAATATGTGGTGATTCATATAGGCGTGGTGAAGCGTTAAGAAACCACTGCAGCATAGCCAACCTCTTAGCTATCAGAGAAGCCACGCATTACATACGAGGAACCTTAAGGGCCAATTATTTGTCTGGCAACAACGGATGCTAACAGCGGTAGCTCACTGTTGAACTGGCTCCACTTCTCGACAATATTACCTGGAGCTTAGAATCCCAATCAAGTTTCTCCAGCCGGAGTGTCTGGATGAGGTGTTTCGAAAACATGGTGAGAGGAGAGAGCCACCCAAGAGGATCAAAAATGATTGCCACTTCTGACAAGATGTTTCTCTTTGTGGTCTCTTTGCAACTAGGCTGTATCTTGTATGAGAAACATTCAAGGCTGGGATTCCACTGCAGCCCTAACACCTTTGCAACATGGCTGTCTTGATCTAATGACAGGTCTTCTGGGGCGTCAACATCTTCCACTGGGAGTTAGTCAAGCAAGGCAGGATGGTTGCTGACAAACTTTCGCAATTTAAAATGAAATCAACTCCCTTTGCGGGGCCAAAGCAGAACGAACAGAATTAGAGCCGGTGACCACGTCATCAACATATATATATCTGACTTCAGCACATTTGTAGTAACAGGAAATAGCTCCTTCTCATCCTCAACCAGCTGCTGCAAGGTGCGAAGTGCCAAGTATGGAGCAAAGAAGACACCTTATGTCACCATATTTAAACGATAATCCTCTACTAATTAACTGTCATCAAAGTGCCAAACAATACGCTGACGACCCTGATGGCTAAGACATACTACTATATGTCTATAAATTTGCTTAATATCAGCTGTAAAGACAATAACATGCAGCCTGACCTTCAACAACACATCAATGATGTCGCATTGCAACCTAGGTCCAGTTAAGAGAACATCATTTAGGGACACTGTTGAGCTCTTTGAAGATGCATCGAACAAGACACGAAGTTTGGTGGTTGTGCTTTCCGGTTTGATGACACAATGGTGTGGAATATAACACATAGGCGAGGACGGAAATTCTGAAATTGTTACCTTCTCCATATGCCCCTCCGCAAGGTAGTCCCTCATGAAGTCAGAATACATCTGTTTCAATGGCAGATGGCCCTTGAAGCACGTTTACAGGCGGAGCAACCGGTCCATCGCTTGTGGTCGAGATGCACCCAGCTCTGGCACTGACGAGCGAAAGGGCAGACACACCACATACCTACCAGTAGCATCACGCCAAAGGTCTCAACAAGCAAGTCCTCGCCACGAACCTCTTCGACAGATTGGTTTTTAGCTGGCGGGAACTCCTCAATCTCCCAAAACCGGCTCATGACATCCTCCAGGGGACACAATGTCATGCATGAAATGCAATAGGATGCTGAAGACACAGCAGGAGGTTCTGCTTCTACCTTACCTCTCTAGAGCCATGGGAGAACCACTGATTTTATCACCAGTAAGGAACATAGGAACAAGATCTGCCCCAATATATATCAACAGGTCGTGGAACATCGAAAGCTCGATCAGCAAGCTTCAAATGGGCAACTGAGCAACGCACCTCACTGGACAATTGAACAGTTGGGAGCTTACTGATTATATCAGGGAGAACAAACACATTTAGAGACAATTACATTTCAGGAGATCCACTAGGTTGACTACAATGGATACAAATGACTTGACCACATTGATAGCTGAATAAGACAATCCTTAGATGGGAAGATGTGTCTCTTTACCATCCAAACCAAACTTTTGGCAGCAGTGTTCAAAAATGAAGCTAGCCAGGCTTGCTATGTCCAGGAGGTCTGTGGTGACATAAGGTGTTCCAGCTGCATTAAGGCTGTGTACCTGGACTGTGGACAGGAGCACCACAGAAGATGGTGTTGAAATAACTGGTGTAACAGCAGACAGAGTTGTGGGCTGCGAGTCTGTAGACTGAGAGGAACCTGCTTCAGCCTGCGAAGATGAGTTACCTTCCTCAACCTCCTTGGAGACAAAATGTAGCAATGTGTGGTGGCGAGCACCACATCGGCGACACAACGCGGACGATGGACAACAATTGGAGTGGTGTGAAGGCAAGATACACTTCAGACATAATTTGTGTTCCTTAGCAACCGAGAACCGCTGCTTAGGGTTACGACTACCAAACGCTGAGCTCTTGTAAAGCTTGTGAGCACATTTACACAAACAACACTCTATTTGGGTAGAACTCACCAAGCACTTCGAAGACTGGTTGCTGGACTGGTTACAAGGTTTTCTCCACAAGGGCACTGCAGGTGTGGGTTTGGGCATCGCAGGGTGTGCCCCAAATGTCTTGGTGGCTGCTGCACTCACTGTCTCCTGGGCACGACAGTGTTTCTCAAGGAACAAGATGAATTCAGCCAGTGTGGGTAACTCACGAAGGAGTATGAGTTCCCACTTTGTTTGAAGCTGAACATCTAAACACTTTCACATCATTGGTAACAACACCAAGTCCCACTTTTCTACTGGGACATCAAGGGCCTTAAGTGCAGACACATTTTCAGTGATGACACTCAACAGTCGACGCAACGAGGTAAGTGTCTCAAAGGAAGCTGAAGGGGCCTGAAGTAATGCTTCTGCATGTATGTTAACAAGAAGTCGCTTGTTCTCGTAACGGTCCACCAGCAATTTCCAAGCAACCTCGAAATTAAGCCCAGACATGGGAAAAGAAATGATCATACCAAGAGGTTCCCCACTAAGTGCAACCTTTAAATAAGCTAATTTCTCAACAGAAGACATATCACTGTTATGCGACACCAAAGTAGCAAAGAAGCTGGAAAAATTAGGCCATTGCCTGGGGTCACCATCGAAATTAGGCAAAGTGATTTTGGGTAGAGTTACCCTTGAACAGCGTGCCTTGGTGCTGGCAGTGCCTTGAACCTGGCATTTAGACTCATCTTCGAGGGTGTCCACAATTTCCATTATGAAGAAATATTTTTGTTCGAAGCCTACCATGCGTCCCATTCTCAGCAGCATTTAAATCAGGCAACTTATCGGCTAACAATTCTACAGCGATAAAATCATCGTCAAAATTCTCACGGTCTTTAGGCAAGTCCCGAGTGGGTAGCAAACAAACGACTTCCGTTTGGCTGTATCACTTATTATAACCTGAGCGAGATCGTGGTCGTACTTGAGGCAACTTTCTACCAAACGAAGAAGTAAAAGCGATGTCTGTGCCTCAGACATCTTGCGACGACGAGAATGCAACCCTCTCAAACAAGCAGCAGACGAGAAAGGAAATTACGACTGCAGCCAAGTAACAACACTAACTTAAAACCAAACAATGTATAACCCTACTTGGTACGAAACGAAACACGATTGAGAATGCTGCCAATAGCATTCCATAGTCAGACGGCACTAACTGCAAACACCAGAAACCTTTAAAAATGAATACGCGCATGAAACTGCACGAAATTCCAAGCCCGCGCAAATATCGTTCAAGCAACGAACGGGTCACAAAAAATGAATGGGTCAAGTGAACGACTTCCAAAAAAAAAATCTGTGGCGTGAATTACTTTTGCTCGTTGCTCTTGCCACTCAAAACACGTGTGTACTTTAACATTTTCTGAAATACAGACACATACGAACGAGAAGCAGGAACAAAGGATTGAAACGAACAAAGAACCCAAGCGCCTACATGTGGACAAAATGGAAAACAAAGAGAGAGAGAGCGTAGACACGTTTACACAAAGGAACATGGAAAGCAGAAAATAAAAAATAAACCCCAGGAACCTCTACTGTTCACTTTGTCAGCGGCGTCCACAATGCCTCTTCTTGACAATAAACACTTATTTTGTATAGTACTCGAGGTACAGGCTCACCAAGAACACAGTACCACGTGCGTTTTTTACCGCCAACACAAATATCAATAAAAAACCAAAACGCACACTAAAAATGACGCTGGCGGCAAATATCCGGCCCGGAGGACCAAAAATGTTGTGGCGAATTCAACACTACTAAATTTAAATTGCCACTAGGGGACTGTACAACGATCTTCAGCGAGAAAACGACCGGCAGGCGGCAGCTGAACACGACTCAACTTACCACCATGATGTCCAACAAGAAAGTGCCTCCTTCTTCCTGTAGCTCAGGACTGCCAACCTTCGAGACAGCATCGACCATTGACGAATGTGCACCAAGTCAGGGTCGCGGGAAATTTAAAATGGATCCCGCACACAAACTACACAAAGTTCTGCCGTGAAATTACTACCGACCTAAAATCCTAACCAATCTATATTTACAAGTTCTCAAGTCCAAACATGACTCGAGGCTCGGAAACTCCGCGAATTATATTAAGGACAAGTTTCCCTTCAACCACACGTATGTAAAATTGTGGTTCTGCTTTTGCTGTACTGAAATTTGTTAGACGTGCCTCAGACGTATTTACACCAGCAACGGACCTGCAGAGAAAGTAATGACCGAACCCAGTGCTACCTGGTGTGGCGTTGAACTGGAGTAACAGCCAATGAACTACCAACGGAGACTCTGGTACACTGAGGATTGTGGAGTCTGGCTTGTTGCCTGATGAATCCGCGAAATTCCCGAGTCTCTACACATGACCGTACAAAAGGTAATGACATGTAAATGCTCTTACACACCAAAGGTCACGATTATTGGAACTTGGATAACTCGGCGCTTTATCGGATGATGACCATGGTGAAGACGGAAAGCTGTAGAGTACGGCACCACAGGGTAAATAACGGCACAGGGGTTTAATAGCCGCTCATCCTGCGAGCACACGCCACCAAAATGCGTCACTTGCCACCAACATGTCGGAACGCCGTGAGCCAATCAGCGCCTGGTAACGCACTTGATAGACGTCATCCCAGAAAAAAAAAGTGTGCGTGTAACAGCACACGGTGGCCAATCACACACAAGTCCCGTTCCCAGACCCACCCTCGGACAGCCAATCAGAGAATGAGTACGCCCATAACAAAGGAACCACCACGCCA
Source organism: Clitarchus hookeri (assembly GCA_002778355.1). Taxonomy (NCBI): domain Eukaryota; kingdom Metazoa; phylum Arthropoda; class Insecta; order Phasmatodea; family Phasmatidae; genus Clitarchus; species Clitarchus hookeri. The sequence continues at coordinate 109,762 of NQII01003234.1, read as the reverse complement.
TTTAGACTCTGTGGACTTATCTACTAGTGGCCGTGTAGTGTGGGGGGTGGGGGTATGTGGGCGGAGAGGGTGATGGCTAAGTGCAATTACAGGGAACAGCGTAACACACGTTATAGAAGTGATAGATATAGACCACTGACTTCTAGCTTGTTACGTAAGGGGCCGCACTGACTCAGCGGTTAGACTGCTCGCCTTTCACCAATGGCAACCGGGTTCAATCCTCGGCCGCGTCACTCCCGCATTTTCGCAAGTGGCAATCGTGCCGGACGATGCTGCTGGTCGGCGGGTTTTCTCGGGGATCTTCCTTTTTCCCCCGCCCTTGAGTTCCGGCGCTGCTCTATTCACGTCATTTCACCCTCGTCGGCTTTCCCAGCCCTCGATGTTAAGACACGTCCAAATCTGGTCACTCCACTTCTTACAGAATGCCAGTAGATATGTGCCGTCCTCAAAGTGTTAAACAGTAAAACCTAGGCCCTTGTTTAACAAGCTGTGGGTGGAACTGAGGGCAATCTGATGCCAGGGAGGTTTCTGGCGCCCGCGTCCCTCCCCTCGCCCACATTACGCCACCCTCGCTAATTACTTGCAGGAGAAAGCCTTTCGCGCTGCGGTTTTTTTTACCCTCTCTCCTTTATCCGTCAGAAAGTAGTTTGCTATCACCTTCCACCAGTGCACTCTTCCGGTCTGTGTTTGCGCTCCTAATACTTCATAAAAGAATTTTAATTTTCCGCGCCGTGATTATTTAAGATTCATTCTGGCACTTCTCGAGATTACATTTTGTACCTGTTCTCCCGGCCACGACAAAGGAATTTTAACTGGCGCCCTACATTACATGCGGAGAGAAAACTTACATAAAACGTTGCTTCATCGATGAAGAGAGTTTCTTAAGGCCAAATTACTCTTCCCGAAGTATCTGCATTATTGTGTCCGTTGCATGCAGTACGTTGCATCACTAATATAGTACATCCAAAATATGAAGACGACATATAGATTTAGTTATTCCTGAGCGTATAACACGACGTTTATGTTCTGAAGACGCAGAAGTTTATTGCAGATATTTCGGAAGATACTGTTGCAAGAAGCCTGAGAGACTTTTCCAAAATTGTGACAGTTGAAGATCTGATGAAAATAAAAAAAAACTAAATTTGTTTTTTTTTTTTTAAATCCGCTACAAATATTTTCAGAGCTATTGTTTACAGTATTAAACTATCTCTATTATTACTCTTGTTATTCTCAGTGAGCAATATACAGGCTCATGTATCCCAACTGCCACGCCTAACGGGACAATTGTGTCCAACAACAAATGAAAACGGTCACTACCGATAACATACAAAACCATTCCCGTGATATTGTAAAAGACATTTTCAAGTTTACATTTCGGGCTGTTCAAAAAAACACACACGCCGCATTATCTTCCATATTTCCAGCCATTATTATTTTTATACACGTGCTTCTTGTGCAAAACGCATGAAAATACAACTTATACCATGAGTGGTTTTCAGGAAGAGCTGAATTTGACAGTATCTGATAAAGTGCTTCTAGTATTCAGCTAATTACATTAAAAAAGCGTCCGCTTCGACTCCACAAAACGCTAGGAGCATGCGTCAGAACAACTTGGTTTTATATATATATATATATATATATATATATAATAATTGAATAAAAGATTTTGTCTGATTGTTATGAAAATATCTCATTCTTAAATAACATTATAAGAAATGAGGCATTACATACGACTACAGTAAAAATCTCTACCATAGGTAGGGCCAGTGACTTTTCGCATAAAAATCGGAGCACACAGTGGACTTCAATACTATATACACACCTCAGCTGTTGTTATACCTCCATTGGCTGCTGGTGCAGTGTCCGTCTTTGACCAAGCCACTCAGGACTAAGGATCTCCGACACTAAACCTTCGTTATTCGTGCGCAAACTGTTAACAGGGGCCAGAACATTTTTTAGCTAATCAAAGAAGCTGAACGACCCTTCAATGCTTTGGACTGTACCTTGTCTCGAAATCTTTTCGCGAAATATCGCTGCCCCTAACCATAGGTAATCCTCTAAATATAATGTATACAAGTAGTAAAATAACGATACCTTTGTCTTGTTTCGTATGGTATATATATTGTATTGCAGCACAAAACACTATTAAAATGTGAAAATAACGATTTAATCCCAAACTTAACTATCATAGTGAAATAAAATCAATTTACTAATACTTTTAAAAAAAAAGAAGAGATATACAACAAACTCTCATTAGTGGAAAAATTTGCTGACCATGTTCCGTCAAACAATTTTCATCGAAATTATCGTGAGTCAAATTGAAAGCAATATTTGATAAAGAGACTGGCGATTTATGCATTTTTATACCTGAAATTACAATTTAAATTTTCACCCTTTTCTTATTTTTTGTGCCATACGGGACATGTGCAACGTAACATACACGCAATGTCTTCATACGCGGTTGAGAACACGCAAATTTGCGCTAATAATCTAATTTTTTGCAACAGTCGTTTTTAAAAATTACGACCTCCTTTTGGTAACAAAAATTACGCCGAGACAGAAAGCCGTAGTTTATTATAAGCAAAATTAATGTTTTATTCGTAATTTCTATTTTATTTTTTGTAATCATTACTTTAGAAAGAAAATGCCAAAATCTAAAATCCTCAAAATTTTTCTTTTGGTATTGCGCAGACGTTTTGTCTACTAGTTCTACGACCTTCTTGCTTCTGAAAGAGAAAACTGTGTAGGATAATTTTGCGGAGACCTATTTCTTTTCATCATTGTGCATCGTGCGTATCGATAAGGGCTATAGCCAATAATTTTCATAAGNATAAAGATATGGAAACACAAAATGCTATAAATTTCCTTCTTTTCCAAGGACGATCACACATTTCTTTTATTAAAAAAAATTATTAAAGTTGTATTTTTTTAAATTTCATTTCTGCATATTTTATTTTGGGAGGGGGGGGGAGGTGGTATGTCCCTATATCCCCCCACCCTGGGCGAATAGAAAACCAGCGTACAGGTTATCTATCATCACTGACGGTGTATCTGCCATTCCCTGCTGCTGCAATCGCAAAATGAAGGTACCGAGGGGCATGGTAGCACTCGTGTCATCCATTAGTTATCGGTTGTGGGTAAATCTTGTGATACATACGCGATTAGCAAAAACACTTCAGAGCACTTCTTCTATGCTTCCAGAGGGCCGCAGTGGTGAGGTGGTTAGATTACTCGCCTCCCTCCTAGGTGAACTGGACTTGATTCCCGGCGGGGTCGCTCCCGGATTTTCGCACGCGGGAATAGTGCTGGACAATTCTGCAGGTCGGCGAGTTTTCTCGGTGTCTCCCGTTTCCCCCCGCCCCTTCACTCCGAAGCTGCTACATACTCAGTTCACTTCACCCTCATCGGCTCTCCAGAGCTCGATGATGGCAGCCGCCCAAACCTCTTCACTCACTCCATACTTTCAGCCAATTACTGAATATGAGTTTTTGTACCAGCAGTATTTATAGCGATACATCGGATATTTTTGTCAGTTTTTGGAAATGTACATGCGTGAAAGTTTTGAAAAAATTTTCTTTGCAAATTCACCCGTGTCTGAATTTGTATAGAAAATGTTTGAGGTCCGTACACGAAACTCCTTAATTGTTATTTATCAGAACTCAGTTTCAGTGTTATTGGTTCAAGAGCCTGTATTGATGTAATGCTTGCTTAGTGCAAAGTGAAATTAAATGCTAAAAATAATAAGTAAATTCGTTTTGTAGCAGTTTTTCTGTCTAAAACATTGCGAACATCAAATTGAACATTTATTTTTACTGCGAAACAGCTATTCACTCAAATCAATAATAATGTTGCAATCGTGTATAGAGAAGCATGTCACGTTTCCAGGAATAAAACCTGCTGTTACACTGGTCGTGTAACAGCCAAAACGCAATCTATAAAATTGCTACGTTTATAAATATTGCGCATATAGCAAGTAACGAACGGCCTACTGTGCTCTGTATATTAACCACCTGCTAAGGCAGGTCACACATCGGACTGAAGCCACATCCCGAGTAGTTTTTATTCGCGGTGTGATTGATTCACACCTGTAGCTGACAACGGTAGAAATAAAACCTATTAGATAGAGCAATATATCTTTACTCAGATCGCTGTATCAAATATCAAACGGAAATTGTTTCTAACGTGTTACTCGAAATTTTAAGTAGTTTTATGTTCCTATTACGTTGAGCTGAGTTGAGAGATTTAGGCGGTTCTTAACGACGCGGTCTCGAGAACCGATGAGGGTGAAATGAGGTGAGAATGGAGCAGCGCCGGAATGCAAGGGTGGAGGAAACGGGAGATCCCCGAGAAACCCCGCCGACCAGCGGCATCGTCCGTAACGATTCCCGCTTGCGAAAATCCGGAAGTGACCCGGCCGGGTATGGAACCCAATTCGCCTTGACGGGAGGAGATCAGGCTAGCCGCCCATCCACCGCGGCCCCGTTCCTACGTCAGAAGTGCTCTGACGTGTGTGAGCAAATCCTCGCGGGGTAGCTGACTGGAAAGGTAGCGGCTGCCTCTTTCTCATCATCCCCTGCCCCAATTCGCACAACAATACTGTCATCGGATTGCAGGACGAAATTCAAGTATTCTCATCTGCAGCGGGTCTGCGCATCAATGGACGCAGCAGACGTGCTGCAATCTAGCGTGCAATTTAGAACTGCTGGCACCAGCTTTCCCCCCAATTCTTTGCAGACCAGCCCTCCCGGGTTGGGCCTTAACCACAGCCTGGCACAATGGCCGGTTGGTATTGATGGTTGTGGATTGGTACTAAAAGTATTTCAACTCGCGGTTGGTGGTTGGTATTGTAGCGAGTTGGAATACGTAGAACTTTTACGGGGCCGCGGTGGCTGAGCGGTTAGCCTGCTCGCCTCCTACCAAGGCAAGCTGTGTTCGATCCCCTGCCGGGTCACTCCCATAATTTCGCAAGTGAGAGTCGTACCGGATGATGCAGCTGTTTGGCGGGTTTTCTCGGTGATCTCCCGTTTCCCCCGCCCTTTCGTCCTGGCATGGCCCTATTCTCAACTCATTTCACACTCATACACTCTCCAGACACCCGGTTCTCAAGAGACATTCAATTCTCTCTTCGACCAATCAGAGAACATTCTTTAGGTTCAGAACGCGTGATAGCGGAAAAGCTTTGAAATGGCAGGAAATATTCGTGAAATAAAAAAAATTGTATCAAACTTCTTGTTAATCAGCAAACCAACAATATTTATTATTAAAAATCTCACGTTAAATAACATAAATGCGAAAGAAAACCAAACATGTGTGTTGTATTTTCAGGCTTTTATAAAGCGATTGAATGAATACAAATTTTCGTTTGCTACACGAGTATTATTATTTTATGAAATGCAGTACATTTAATTTTTAGCATTAGAAAATAAATGTTTTAAATATTGCTTAATTCAGTGTGCTTTATTAAAAAGTTAACATCACAGCAATAAAAGTTGCATGCACTTTATTATAAAATCAAATTCTAGCAATAGTTGTTACACTTTTCTTAAGACACTACTGCTATCTTTTGGCACAGCCGCGAAGCAATTTACATCGACCCATTATGCCACGCAACACATTGCAGACCGAAAACCACGACCACAAACAACCAACAACACCACCAACGACAACCACGACCACAACCAACTGCCTATTGTGCAAGGGCCTTAATCTTCTCGCCAGCCGAAGGTCCACTCAGCAGAGATCGCACTCTGTGATCTCGGCTCCAGGTTACGCAGTACCGCGCGGCCTTGCCTGCACATTACCAGACATACGACTCTAAGATCTCTGCGAAACTGTTTTAATACTAACCGATATACCTTCGCGTGTTAGATTTACCGTCGTGCCACGACTTTGTCGACTACAGTTCCAGTGGAGAGAGAAGCAATCCTGAGTTTAATAGCGAACTGCGATTTTTTTTTTTTACGGGACACAGGCCTGATGAGAGTTGGCCGAGGGAGCATTGTAGAACTCGTGAAAGTTTCATACGCGCACTGTAAAATGTGCGATGCATTATTAACGCAACTCATTAAACTTCCAGCAGCTGTTATTACTGAACCCCACCTCTCCAGCTCCAGGCCGCTGGAACTTCCAGGGCGAGTTGCTCACTTCCTACAGTTGCGATGCGGTCGTCGCCGACGCCGCCATTAATTTTTCAAACTGGAAAAATTAAATTTACAATTCAGAGCACGTGTGTGTGTGTTCGCACCAACTGTCTAATTTTAATTCATTCCAGGTGTTTTGCATAACAAAAAAAAAGTGGGCCATGATAATGGCTGGCACGTGTTACCAGCGTCGTTTATTGTCACTTTGTTTTGTAACAGTGTCCAGTAAACATTCATTACCACATAAATATTTTTATTGGAAATCGGAAATCGTGTAGCAGACTTTAATCACTATTCTGCTATTTCGCGCACGTGCTGGTGTTTTTCGAGAATGGTTGTTTTCTCTTTCAAACAGGAGTGAAATATTTTATACCTAAAACCTTAAATGATTAGTGCAGCACGTATACCTTTGAATGGTTTAGACATTTTCCAATATCCCTTGATTAAAATACCATCGATTTAACTTTGAGTACACCCCTCCTGTATAATAGTAACTAAATGCCAACGTAATAAAAAGATGTGGCACTATATGTTAAGTGTTAAGCTATATTCAAGTTAATGATGCAAATTTTTAACTACACGATGATGTTAAATATGTAAATAGTGTTTATGAGATTTATTGCGAACGTAAATGTGAAAAATTATTAGCAGTCAGTCATTTCACTAACTTTAAGTTTAAAATTTTAAATGAACCTCTTCCACTAACCTGTTGTTTTTTTTCTACGACAGAAGTACAGGTTTCTTAAATGAGATAATCACAATGGTTCTTTTACAGCCTGTAAGAGATATTCAGGATTTTAACTCGGAGCACGGTTTTCACGCGAGTGAATAATAATGAACACCTGGAACAGGCACGCTTATTAGATTCATTATTGTGGCTTTACATTCTGGCAAGCAGTTGTCTGTAGACTTTCTTCAAAGGACTCCCATTACTAGTGGGTCAATTATAACTTGAGCGTTATCATTCTAAAGTGTTCCTTTACGCGTCTAATTTTGTCACACAATTAACTTCCCTTTAATTGTTGTTTAATGAGTTCAGGGTTCGCTTCGCAATCGACTGTGGTCTTTCAATATGCGGTATATTCCTTAAAATTAAAACATACCAGAATATCTCTGGAGACGAAATTTATTGCAATGCAAATTTTATGTAATACAAGAGAAATTCGTCATTACATAGTAATTAAAATGGTGAATTTTTTATCTCCCGTCTTCAACATAATAAATTTGTATATTTTAAATTTATTTAATCATTTACGTGCTGTGTACGATAAATGCCGGCTATAAAACACTAACAAAAAAAGCGTATTTAGAAATGTTTTTTTATTCGACCATGCGCACGTTAATAATGCGGATTCACTCTTATTCCCCGAACAGAATTATTGTGAATTGTAAAACTAATTAATGGAACAATTACCTCATAAACAGCCTGTTAATTCAGCTCCACCTAACGATGTGCAGTGTATTACATTTTTCAGTTAAGGTAAACACTTCAAACGTCATTTACATGCGCGGTGCCCCGTGAAACAAGCCGGCGAACGTAATTGCGTTTGAATAATTCGAGTCCGTTATTTGTTGCTGTAACTGTTCAAATGCAATTGCAGGAACACACGTGCCGATTTTCTGATTAACTTGTGCGTTCGACGTGGGTGCCCCTGCCCTGCAACGCCGCAGAATTAACTCACATATTCGTCCCTTATAACTTTAGTACACGTGTGCGAAACCACTGAAGCAAAACACATTCCTGCATATGTTTTCTGTTGTCATAGATCACTCACCGGGAATTTTCGACGTGTGCGGATTTAACAGTTTATTAACGTTTCAAAGGCGTCAAAACATATAATCCTATTATTAGAAGGAATTTCACATAACCGAAGAAGATATTTCTTTATATCACCAAGACGTTCCTCTGATATTTATTCCTACATTTCAGAAGTGCATAGGATTTGACAGATGAATTACTTACAAATATTTGCAACTTGTGACATTTATGCCGATAACTGCACCTGCGCTTATGAAGGACTTTATACACACAAACCAGATCATTTAATTCACTCAAAAAAAATCTATCAATACAGGATAACATCACCAAAGAGTCCGTCGCATTATCTGATTTCATTCCGTTGGAAATCTAATTTCTCTTCAAACTTAATTTTGTACTTTTTTTATGTTTTTCAACGTTTTTTTTTTTACTATTTTTTGAGATTGTAAAAATTTTATTTCTTCCTATATTAATTTATTGTTGCATATAATAAGATTTTGAGATAACATATCATGCGTTAGTTTTTTATTACAGGGTTTAAACGTAGATTTTTAATAGTGATCAGCGGAAATAGTTTTTTTTTTAAATTGTTGAGTTTATTAGAGAACTCAAAATGTTTCATAATTACCACAGGGGTACTTAAAATATTATATAATTAGATGCTGATACGTATTATGTTGGTGGAATATTCGAAGTAAGACAATTTTCATCTTTAATGCCACTGAAAAAAATTCCTAATTTTCAAGAAATAATAAAATAATTTTACGTAATATTTGATGAAAGCAACGCCCAAGGAACACGACGCTAAGTGAAGATTAATTAAAATTGAAGCAAAACTTGACATGAAAGGCGTTTCTCTACGTCTAAGAAGAAACAAGACGAGGTCGAAACCTGTACGTTACTGCAGCTGGCAGGCGACCTTGAAAAACCCGCAAGCGGTGGGGTTTAGAGTGATAACGCAACACAATCATTCTCGTTTATTTTAACCTGCTCACTCAAAAACCGTCATTGGAAAACCACCTAAGTTTCGGAATGACAGACTTGTATGCGAGAACAGATTTGCATAATTTATTTTATATATAATATATTTTTATGGTAGCGACTGGTTTTGCAGTGGTTTCAGATATTCGTTCAACTACCCATTATCGTGAATATCATTGCTCCATTTGAGATACTTTCTGCTGTGTTTACAATGAATCCGTGTTTCAACTACATCCTCATTGGCGCTTAACTCCATACAAAGTATCGTCGACTTATTTTTCCTAAGGAAAAAGGAGGCGGAATTTGTCGCTGTTGATCATATTCATACTGTAAACACCGAATTAACATAAAATATTGAAATGGTCACCGTGTTAAAAAGCAGAGCTTCATTTATTTAAGTCGTAAATGTTAAGATTACTTATAATTAGGGCCAGTGACTTTTCGCGTAAAAATCGGAGCACACAGTAGAGTTCAATACTATATACACACCTCAGCTGTTGTTATACCTCCATTGGCTGCTGGTGCCGTGTCCGTCTTTGACCAAGCCACTCAGGACTAAGTTACTCCGACACTGAACCTTCGTGATTCGTGCGCAAACTGTTAACACGGGCCAGAATATTTTTTTAGCCAATCAAAAAGTTGGACGACCCTACAGTGCTTTGTACTGTATATTTTCTCGAAATCTTTTCGCGAAATATCAGTGCCCCTACTTATAATAACACTAGTTACCTGCAGAATATGACGGTTATCTATTGGGACGTTTCCGAGATACGTTGCAAAAGTTTTTTTTTTTTCCCGTAGTGCTCTATTACAAAATTTCGCATAAATAACAAATATACCTTCCTTAATTAAATATGTACAAGACAAACTGCTAAAATAATAAATTGCCTTGAAATTGGTTACATAATTTCTCGAGACGTGTAATGACTCACTAAATATTTTAACGGCCACCATTTTGAAAATAAGCACACAGAGAGGTAGAAAATAATAAAATTACCAAGTTGGCATAAATCGCAGACAGACACACGCTTGATCGAGCAAGCCTATATTGTCAAAGAAAGTAGGGCTAACTGCGTTGCTACAAAGACTAATGTAATTCATTTTTTCGGATATTGCAAACAAGTAGAGTTTTCGTGGGTGTGCTTACGCTGATACTCCGCTCGTTGAACGACAACAACCAGTGGACTACACCCCTGGGGCTCCGCGACATTGGCATGAAGAATCCGCGAAACAGAGCTCCGGCCAGCCTTCACTAATCAGGGGAGCAACAGTGCTCTGGTCTTTACGTGTTCAGAGCTTACTCCTATGCAACACGTCCACCATCTTTCACACACCGATTGAATGAGCCGAAACGTTTTTTTGATAATTTTATATTACACACGATATGGCGCAAGTGTTGAACCGCTGAAACGTGTATTCTAATTGACGTCGTAGAAGAGAGAATACTTTCAACCCGCTAGGTCCCCGCGAAAGTCATCGAGTAGTGTTGCACACGAAGGCCATTCATGGTCAGAACTGCACACAACGAGGAATCAGTGGCTGGTGTTTGAAAACCTCTTCTTTCTGAGATATGCGATTCGTTCAACTCACGCAGGTCTTCGTTTACTGGTTGCGGAAAGCCCGCTTGACGTAAGCACAGATTAAGTAAGACTACAGAGGTGAAAGAGCTGATTATTCCTCTGACTCCATCCACACACGCCACCAAAATGACGTCCCTAGTAGGTAGCATATTGGCGCGTCGTTTGCCAATCAGCGCCTGGCAACTTACTTGCCAGCTAGCAGTCTAGCCAATAGGGTGCATTTAGCAAAACGCTTTAGCCAATAAAGCACAACACCTGTTCGCAGACCCTCGCCCACATCAAAGGAACCACCACGCAATTTCGTGCCCGGGTATTTAATTACTGTGTGGCATAAACACAGAACAGAGCAAAAATTTATCGGTTGCAACACTTGGGCTGTTAAATGAATTCGGGACTAAAATGGGCCAGATTTAGTTAACCTTTTCTCGTCGTCTTCCAGGCTCATCCGCTTCCATAAATTGCAAACCAGACATCTACGTAAATTTCTGGACTCCCATTCTTCTCTTTCTGCACATTCTTTCTAAACAAATACCAGAATTGTCTATTTCCAATCTCCTTTACACGCCCGCGTCCCGTTCATCGTTGCCATCCGGAACACACTTTTTTCCTCTACTAACTCTTTTCTCTTTGTTTCGGAAAGCATCTTATTTTATATATATTTTTTACAGATCATCTGGAATAGACGTCTGCTGAAAGTAGCTTTGTTGAGTTTTTTTTTTCCTTTGTGGAGCGCGTTTCTCTTCTGTAACGTATACTTCTTTGAAGTCTTTCATGTTGTATTTCCTTGAACATCTGATCCACTGTAAACATAAAAAGCATTGTCGCGCTGCAGGAAGAATCTTGCGTTGGACATGGAAGGCGAACTAAAACAGATACTTAAAGAAATTCTTTAAAAAAATGCAACTGTTTTCTCACGTAACCTGCCAGCGAGCAAATTCTCGGACAGAGAAACCGAGTGCGAAATGATAAATGAAATACAATGGTTTTTAACAAGTATGTCATATTAAATTTTACACGGAAATTCACAAATTTATTTACTCTACACTGCCACAGGAATCTTGTACACTGTCTTGTATAGCGTCGTCAGAAACAATATTTTTACAGACGTTTCTTTGAACACCCGGAATGACACAAAAATTGTGCAAGGAAAAAAAAAATTTTTTTTCCTCTTCTTGTAATAATATTTTGCAAACTAATCACGGGCTTTGCTCGTTTAAAACTTACGGAGATGTATCTAGTTGGTGAGCTCTTATATTTACATGTAATATTTTCATTACTCCTTAGAAGGTTATGTAAGAAAGGATAAACGTCAATTTTCCCACAAATATGAACACTGTATCTACCCAAACCCATTCACTTAAAGACTGTTCACTTTATGTAGGGCCAGTGACTTTTCACGTAAAAATCGGAGCACACAGTAGACTTCAATACTGTTTACACACCTCAGCTGTTGTTATACCTCCAGTGGCTGCTGGTGCCGTGTCCGTCTTCGACCAAGCCACTCAGGACTAAGTAACTCTGACACTGAACCTACGTGATTCGTGCGCAAACGGTTGACACGGGCCAGAGCATTTTTTTTTCTAGCCAATCAAAGAAGCTGGACGACCCTACAGTGCTTTGGACTGTATCTTGTCTCGAAATCTTTTCGCGAAACATCACTGTCCCTACTAATACCTAAATAAGAACTGCAAGTGTGTATACAGGATATTGAATTCTAGCCTCCGCGTAAATATTTTCAGGATAAACCGGTTGCCGTGCTCATCACTTTTGAGAGCACTTCATAAGATCTACTTGTATGCGTATTGTGTATTCTTCCGCCACATGGACAACTAACATTGCCGTGGGCCTGATCACGTGACTTATGTGTTGATCAAGTGAAACTATGTTATTATTAGAAAGTACCTTTTTTTTTAAATTTGCTTATTTTATGTAATTAAATGCCTAAAAAAGCAGAAAGCAAAATAAATCCTTTAATCACACAAAAACGTATAACAAACTCTTTCAATTCGACGTTAAGACATAAAATTACTTTCCTTCAGTCGTTACTATCGGTGTACCCGTTCAAATATATGGAGGTGGAGCTAGTGGCATTTTCTATATGTTGATTTGAAAACTTTGAACATACCGTAGTAGTTCTCTCCTTTGCTTCCTGCAGAGAAGATGGCAGCGGTGTTGAAGTGGCCAGAATACTTGCCTCCCACCACGGACAATCAGTTCGTTTCACGACGGAGCAACTCCCGAGTTTCGCTCGTGGGATTTCTCGGGGTGTTCCCATTTTCTTCACACCTGCTTTCTTTCACTGATCCGTGTCAACATTAATTCACTCCTTCCGCTTAAGACTTCACCTGGTTGTAGTCGCCCAGATCTCGCGCTCAAGCTTTCTACAAATGTTTTGTGGTCCATAGAGTTCCACACATTGTGCTATTTGATTTGGATGAGTTTTACACTTAGCAGTCTTTTGTCTTTTCTAACCATTATCGTTTCTAAATTGTCTTCTGGAAAGGTGTGAAGCCATTGTACTAGGTTATTCATAACTTGGTCACCCTCTCGCTTCCTGTTCTTCACTGGTTTACATTTAGGCGCAGCGTGTCTAAATACAGTCGTACAATAATAAAAGTATAAGTAAAAGATATTAGTTTTAAAGTCAAAATAGTGTCGCAAAGTACTAGGGGCTTAGCAGTCAGCGTATAAGTCGTAATTATTTTTTTAACACTTTATAAATTTTGCAATCTATTTTGGCCTTTTAAATACCCTGAACTCACAATGGTGGATTGCACGCCAATAACCCCTCCAAAAGTGCCTCTTCCCTCTTTCTGTTACATCATTTAACCGTTTCATTCCCACATTACTTTATGGATTACGGTATTGCAAATAAAAAATTGTTTGTTGTGTGCTGTAAATAAGTTGACAAAGACCTTGCTTCGTTGTTGCGAAATACAAGCTGTAGGATTTACGTTCGGTGATCAGTGACATGAACCAGTGATAACGTAGAGTAGAATCACGATTTAGCTATCAGTAGAGACCGGGGATTTCGCAATTTTATTTGAGGATAAGATAGAAATAGAGGGGTTACGGGAACTTCAGCACATCGGGACCCGGGACCGGAGCGTCGGAGCTGTTCGTGCTTTGTCATTCCGGTCGGCCGGAGGCCATGTTGGAACCGTGTGCCCTTAACCTTGACCTTTGACCACAAAAAACATATTTGAAAAAATTTATAAAAAATATAGTAAAATAATTATTTTTTAAATTATTTACAAATTATTAAAAAATTACTTAAAAAATTTGTTAAAAAAACTAAAAATTTTGAAAGTCCTCCACATTCCCTTCCTCCTATACTCATTCCACCATCTTGGTTGGTACAGTCCACCATCTTGATAGACATCACAGACATCGTCCGCCATCTTGGTTTTTGTTTGTCATTTGTTTATACATTACTGGAGTTTGTCTCTCACCTTCGTTCGAATGCCATAGTGGTTTTTTTCATTTGTCATTTGTTTTACATTGCTGGTGCTGTCCCCAACTCCCTGCACCCCCCCCCCTTTCCCAATATATTTAATTTACCAATTGCCCGTACCCCTGATTCTCATTGACTAGTTGCCCACCCCCTCCCGATATATTGAATTGCTTCGCCAATGTTTCTCATTGACTAAGTACTCGGGTGTTTTCAGAAACCTTCGTTAGACTAATAAGTTGGTTCCCCTCCTCCCCCTTCCTATACATATAATGGCTCCACCAATGTTTCTCGTTGGCTAATTACTCGGGTGTTTTCGGAAACCTTCGTTCCAAACATTCGAAGGTGTACATTAATTGCGAGGGCTGACTATTTTTTCCCATTGAAAACTCTTTATAAGACGCATCCTACGCCCTCTTGGGAAATGAAAACTTTTTCTCGCTCTTAGAAATGCACGCGTATTGTCCGAGTGGCCATAAAATCCTTTCGGCCATTTTGGCATTTAAGAGGGTACGCTCGCTAAGTGCCTTGGACAAATGGGACCTTACCTGCCGAAAGAATTTCTCTTGGTCTACCCACTTTACGAAATTTCGACCGTTTTTAATTATTTGCCGACCTAACTGCAGCAGGACGAAGACATACGGGACTGCCTCCCGTGCAATGAGTGTTTCGAGGGCTGCACCACCTCGGTTCCCGACACGCCACATCACTGGGGTTGGTGCAAGGCCCGTGGAAGACGACGCCCCCGTTATAAACGCCCTGCCCTTAGAAGACGTCCTCCCCTTAGAAGACGCCCACTCCTTAAAAGGCGCCCTCCCTCGTAGAAGTCGACGTCCGCGTGTGAGTCATCTACTCGCAAGCTGTACCTGCGAAGATACTGACCTTCAAGAAATTTACTGTCAAGCAATACCCGGCCTGGAAACCAATGAATAACACAGGTGCCCGGTGTGTATAGATTTCCATGAAGATTAAAATTACTTTGTAAATAATGTTTGAAACTCTGTGTGTACATGGGAATCTTAAGGTTTTTTTGTGTAACAAAAAAATATCTAATGATAAAAAGTGTTTTGCAACATTCAAGGTTTTCACTCGTTGGACTCGTGATCCATCAAGTAGATAGCCATCTCGTACAGTGAAGAAGACGAGAAAACCAAAGTTTTCACTTTTTTTTTTTTGCCGTGTCCATGGCAGCACCTCGACCGCACCATGCACTAGGCGGACCGCCTACAGACGTATGAAACGCACGGACTAAGGCGTGACGAGAGGAATATTCCGTGCGAGGAAATTCCAGCAATACTGAACTCTACCGTAATTCCCTATTATCCTGTGTATGTGTTAAGAAGACGCTAAGAGTCGACGATTCGCAATGCGTGCCCGATCGGGACGAACTTTGTAGACTTTCGCAAGCATTGCCGCTGCCCGCCGTTTCGACAGCTCGTCGAGACGTACGCCACAAGACTTCACGAGTGCAAAAATCACTAGCTAATGCTGTTGTCCGTGCAACGCCGAAGCCCTGAGATTGTGGCGTTATGATAACCCATGGTTAGAGACCTGAAGAATCCGCGGATTCATTTTGGGACAAGCTAGAATTCAAAACACGTGCGTTTATCTAATTTAAGCCATTGGCCCACGCGGTGTTTGACACCTTCTGCAGAACGGTGTCCAATCGTCGCCTTCCACTGTGACAGTAGACAACCAATGTGTAGTTGATATCGGAATATTTATACATATAACTGTAAAGTGTGGCATGCAGGTCATTGAACTCGCGAATTTTTTAGGTCTCTACCCATGGTGCATCTAAAAAAAAAATAAAAACAATGGTACCCATGGTACTTTAAGACTCAGAGAAGTAACACGTGTAAAAAAAGTATTACTTGTATAATGCATACAAATAATAATAATATTGTAATGTGTGTGCATACATTAATATATTTAAAATAATATATAGATTAAAATTTTATGTTGAGTTATGTTCTGCTCACGTAAGTTTAAAAATTAACTGTTGGTAAAGAAAAAAATTTTAGAAAATCAGTTTTGTTGTTATTTAAAGAAGCAAAATATTCAATAAGACTCTTGCCGTCATTAATATAATGTATATATATTTTAAGTGTATGAACGTATGTAATTATTTAAAAATATAAATTAAGAATTTGAAAAAAAAAAAAAAAACACGTGTCGTGTACGGATGCGATATGCTGCTTTCTATAAAATAATAATCATTGTTCTAAAAACCCAAAAATGGAGTTAAAATAACTTCGTTACCTTTCACTGTAAGCGATACGCACAGTGAAGGAACCCCATGTATTCCTCCGACCCAGGCATATACGCTCATTATTAAAAAATCTCCTTCTATGTTTAAAATAAGTACATTAGGAAATTCAGGCAGTGGGGAAAAAAATACCCATATTGTTACTCCACGTGCGGCGATTTTTCTAGCACCCATTGTCTGCATATAAAACTCTCTCTACGCATAAATAATGAACATATAGTAAGTTTTGCGGGGTAATAATTGTATACCGTGAGGAGACGCTAGCGTAAAGGTACACCCACTACAAATACAAAATCATAAAAAATAATTACCTTCGGTAAACAAATTTCTGTATTTTCATACATTCGTGTTTGCTCGTTACATTAAGAGATGTATGTGATCCGCGGTAAATCCTCCCCCCGCCCTCCAAAGGCCATCTAAGTGTCACTTAACAATGCTGCGTGACTTTAGCCGAATGAAGAGTGACATGCGAACATGTGTATGTATGTGTGTGGCCTCTAATCCAGCAGGTGTCAATAGTATTCACTCTTAATAAATTACGCGAACTAAAACCGAGTTTTATTCCCGAGATGCTAGTCCGAAATGCTTTTTTTATACTACAATACGAATCCCGGCAAAGATACGCGCATACAGCTCTCATTCACCACCGTTCAACCTCGTCGAGCCCATACAAGGAAAGACTTCACAAGTGCGTAATAATTAGATAATTTGGCATCCAGTGCATCGCGGATACCACGCAATTTTAGAGTTGTGTTAATCCCTTTCGAATGCAGAAAATTAATTATATGCACAATTTATTTAGTAAATAAATTGTTGCTCGAACTCTACCTCTGTTTTATTTTTTAGTGTAAAAATAAAATGTGAAATTTTTTATTAATACCGACGGAACCAAAGATAATATGTGATGCTGTCAAAAACTATCACTCTCCACTTGCTCATACGTGAAACACAGACACACACACCTACACACACACGCGCGCGCGCAAAAAGAGCCCGAAATATCCCAGTAGCAGGCGAGACTAACAACACGCATTAAAAAAACTATTATGACAAAAGTATACTAAGATAAGTAGTCAGGAATCCCATTACAGAAGTAAACGAGAGACACGTGTAGTCGTAATCTGACCTCGCGCACACAGTCAGCCGCGCTGCACCAGGTGTTGAATTGGACTTTGCTCTAGCGCACTGACCGCCGAGGGGAGGCTTGTCGCTCCAGCAGCTTGTTTTATTTCTCACAAAAGCCAACTTCAATTCATAGCATAATAAACACAGATATCTGCACGCACAAGGCAACACCAGGGATGACCTATTTTCAATGGGATCCGGGTTCGATACTCGCCTCGTTCCGCCTGAATGCCTATTTCAAAAACCGCTCCAGGTGAATGCCGGGATGGTTTCTTGGTCAAGTCCTTACTTGTTCCCGCTTGCCTTAGCAACTCGCTCCGTCTCAAAGTAGTACAAAATGTAGTTTTATTATTATTTTAGCTTGCACAACAAACCTATATAATGTAAACTCAGGCTACTATTTTACGAGAATCTTACACAGTTACGAATAATTATTATTTATATATGTTCATTATAAGAGGAAGGGGGTTGCGCCATTTTCTCTCGCATCTAATCCGCAGGATAAGGCTTTCAGAAAAACGAGCCTGCCGCATTTTGTGGACGAAAAGCATAAAAAATAGCAACACGGAATGCAGACAAATGTATTTGTATTATAAAAAAAAAACGCACTGTTGTGAACACAAACATTTATTTGGTATCAGCAATTCCTTGCATATTTCAGGCATACGGAGGTACCATTTTTCATTTTACATGTGTTGAAAGCTTCTATTTTGCGCAAGATGCGTTGTTAGCCAGTCTGATAACTCTACGAATATACAATATATCGAATCGAGTCATTATTATTCTCTTCGTAATCCAACGAACGACTCTTTTCATCCGCTGAATCATATATTAGGTACTATAACATTTTTGCACCTATTTTATATAAACACACACTCGCGCATGAAACCAGATTAAGGTAAGAGAAAACAGGCCACCCATTACGGAAATAGAAAAAAAATTCTCAGTAAAGAACTTACAACAATAAACTTCATGCCCCGAACAGTGCTACATATTTCTATTTCCGAATCGAAGCGATATTCCGAGGTGAAAAAACCCCAGTATTTTATGTAGTATTAATTCTGAACCATCAGAGGAAACTTCAATGTTCACACAACAAAAACCTGACGATAGAAAAAAAAATAAAGTCCAGTTCCCCAATACATTTTTTTTTTTTTATTACAGAGTATGCGTCATAATATCAGAGCTAAATACCGATTCTAAAATAGTCCGCAGTTCTTTATGAACATGCAGAGATACATACGCACGTTGGCAATGTTTCAGCCCAAAAATTCCAGTGTATCACATAGACATACAAACGATAAATTTTTGAAATTTACGAAAAAAAAAATATTAAAAATACTTATATTTACACACGTGATGTTTATTACCAAAGCAAAATTTAAAAAGTATCAGGCTGCAGGAGAGATTACTAAGGTAAGAGGGCATACTATAAATGTTTGGACACATATTTTCAGACTCGCCATCGAAAACGGCACCCCAGGCCCATTTGGCACCCCACGATCTCTTCCACGGTGTCACATAAGAGCGAGAATGCAGTGGCTAGAGCTCATGACGCGTACTAATACAACATCCTTTATTTTGCACACACATTTTCGCACAGTAGGTCCACCTCAACCCCAGCAAACTCTTCACTCGGCCTCTTTCCCCTAACATGATGAGACAAGTTGGATTCCTGGCAGAGTCGCTCCCAGATTTTCGCCCTCTCATTCCTCATTTGTCAAACAAAACTCAGCCGACTTTTACAGCCCGAGAAAGACGTTATACTTCGGATCGAACCATATTCCCCGTAACGCACTTTCTCATTAGATTTTTCTTTAAAACAGACCCTTGCATTCGATTTATACACCTCTGAAATAACAAGGTTTTCAGAAAAGCAGTAGGGTGTGTTTCAATGAATTAAATGTGCACAACTAAGATCACATATATGTATTATCCTACTTTTTCTATGCATTAAATTTTTGTATTTATCTGATGTTTGCAGATGATGGATAGTACACAATGGTTTCATTCGATGTAGCCCATTTCCTTAAGTCCACCGATGATTAAATATATCTCCTTACTGTGCAAGGCAATCAAATGTCTGAGTCTATCAACAATTTCATTTGGGTCTTCATAAAATGTGTAGTCGAAGTTCTTGTCGCCTTCTGCATTATTCACGGCCTTTTATTCAGTAAAGCCGGCGAGGATATGTGTGTGGACGTCGAAAAAATAACAACTTTTTTAACCGTCAACACTGTCTTCATTAGCGTATACATGGCCCTTTCCTTTTTCGCAACTCTTTGAGCCGGAACTAAATCTTATATATGCTGAAAAATCTTTTAAAAAATCACTCAGATGTGACTTACTATAATCTGTTTTATTTACGGGATATTCTCACAACACACCGCGAGCAGCGTCGCTTCGATTGTGATTAACAGCTTTACTTACGGGGGAGCATGTCGTGCAAAAATAGCCTCCCATGAATCGTGATATGTGTCGACTCGGTAAATAGTCGTTGAAATGCTACTGACGTCGATACCAAGCACGTTGGAAAACCATTACTTAAAATATTTACGAAAAAAAAAAATTCTAATATGAAAACTTTACTCTCGTTTATAATAGAGATCACGATCAAATCGTGAATATATAATTGCAAATATGCATCAAATCGGTTTTTAACCTGGGCGATTACGTTCAGGCACATCCTCATGTTTGTTAATAATGCCTTGCGCCCTAGAGTGAAAATGAGCCCATGCTTACACATGGAAAAGTTATCAACATCGCACCTCAGTCCTTCACCAGAGATAAAGTAATTCTTTATTCCATTAAAATGACGGCAGCAATAAATGCAAGCCCTATTCCCGATGCATAAATATTTACAAGCTCTTCTTCGAACACTGCGATAATCACCATCCCAGAGAACCACGAAACGCGGCAGTAGAGATCCGGCGCCCTTTCTATAGTGACTATTTGGCACCGACACAGGACCGGACACGCTCAATACTTCGCACTATCCTCTCGACAGCAGTTGCACAGCTACCAGAGCGAACGCCTCCCATCAAGGCGAGCTAAGTTCGATTCTTGGCAGGAGTCGCACCTGTACTTTCACGCATATGGGAAACGTGATTGATGCCATTGCCAACAGTATCACCCGTGATGGACTTGGCGATGCCCGGCGTATTTTCTCGGGACACTTGGCCTTCTTCGTCGAACTAAACGACCTCGGCCATTTCAGATGCTAAGCTCTCTCTCAACTCAAAACACACGGTGCCTCCTGAAAAAAATGTANGGGGGGGGGGTGGGGCGACCCCCTCCCTGCACGATATTTTTGTGCTTTAAAAAACAGCTTAATGCCAATTTTAATTCATGCAGATCACTGACGAAGAGTAACCGACGTGTGAAATTTTTTTCGTTTTCTCAAGTTAGCTGTCGAAAACGTAGTTCAACCCACCAGTTTCCTAATGGAAGATATCGAGGGTGTAGGAATTTGTCGGCCGAGAATCAGTCAGCTCATCACTCAGAATGGAATAGCGGTCGTCCATGGGAATATTTTTACCCATTTGATTCAGAGAGATAATGCGGATGTATTATATATGTATATAAATGTGGGAAACCCTGAGAAAACCCCCATACTCTGTTCGCACCAGTAAGAGCTCTGGGGGAAAATATAAAACCCGCAGATATCGTCACCAATGAATGTTTTATATGCCTTTGTACATATTATATGGTAATATAAATATATGTGCTAATTATATGGTTATATATATATTATATGCTTATATAAAAAATTTGCCCAGAGCATATTATACGTTAACATAAATATATGTTAGTGAATAATAATAAATAAATATACGTGTTCGTGTTGCTTTTAGTTTTGTTATTGGGCGCCTTAACAATCTAAAGGTAAATTCCCCTTTTCAATGAGTATGCCTCGTCAAAACAGACAATAACCCATAAAGACACATATTCAGAAGAACTTTTCAAATAGAACACAATACACTCAAACACTTCTTAAATAAAAGAATTAATTGAAAGTGTAAATGCATTTAATTGGATATAGAGTCAGAAAAAAATAAATACCTTAGAATTTGCTGTAATATGTATTAAATAAATCAATTAATAAAGTGCCTTAATAAAATGACTGAACTACTGAAAAGTATTACTTTGATAATTTCACTACACGCTAACTTACAAACTTATATTGAGAGAGGAAATAAAATAAAATAACTAAAATTTCCTTCTTCCGTTGCTCTATCAATATCAATACAATTCTTAACAATCCGTCTCACTTATGCAATCTTGAAATAACTAAAAAAAAAAAAAGGTCCATTCTTGGATAACGACGATTTCTGTTTGAAATGAAACTAAATATTTTCTTGAAATTAACTAAACTGGGTAGGAGAAATCGAGATGCAATACAAACGGCCTCTCGGTAAAATGATACCATCTTTAAAAGAATTCCTACTTAATAAAATTCAAATGGTAATATTAGACGTGAAAGGAATAAGGTGTTATCGATCACAATCAATCTGGAGGCGGGCTTACGTCTCTACGACCTCACTGCAGCTGGACCCAGTCGCGCAGATCAGGATGACGTCAGTCATGGCTCTTACGGCACGTCACGTCTCTCGGGAGGCGTCGGCAGCTTTCACGATTATGTTCCCTAAGGTGACAGACTGTTTGGGACTTCATGCCAGAGTCCACGTTCCCTATCCTGGATTTCGACAACATTTTGGTCCGCCAGACACAATAAAGATACAGTTATGCAGGTCATGACAGACTCGGAAACTGGAGCTTTCTCCACACGAGTCTACTCCTTACAATGTTTGGACCAAACAATACACGAAACAACGTCTTATACATGAAGAGTCATCATTTGTGCATCACGATAAAGGTCATAGACCTTGCCTTCGCGAGAGATAAAACTAGGCCTAAATTAACCTCTTAAGAGGAAAAAACTGATATACTGTGCTAAGCACTCCTATAGATTGAATGCAAAACACGTTGCCTTGGCAACCAAATCACTAAACTTACACAACATTTAACTAAATCCTATAAATGGAAGGGTGACATAACATTAAATTAACCAAAACAAAATTTAGCAAATCATGGGGCATTCACTAACCAAAAAATGAAAATTAAAAAAAAAGTTACAGGTTAAATTCTAATACTATTAAATTTTAGTTACATATAAAATATAAAAAAATAGTGTACATATTAAACTTTAAAATGTTTATTATACACTGGTCAGCTGGTAATGGATCGAACTTACAAAGAAAGTACTGAGGAGTATAAGCTGCATGTTATTCATATCGCGATATCACAGAGTAAATAAGAATACAGAGTTGAAATAGCCGTTTATTCCGCGAACTCCAGCCGCAAACGCCAGCAAAATGGCGTCACTAGCCTGGAAGATGTCGGAACGCAGTAGTGAGTCAGACTCAAGTATCGTTCCGAGAACCGTGCACAACCGATCAAATAACGGGTACGCCCAAATAAGAGAAACCACCACTCTATTTCTTACGCGTATATTCATTTATTTATTTATTCAATGACGATATCTTCTTGCCGTTTGTTAAGGCCGTAACAGTACTGAATTCTATGATAGACGTTCAACACTTCAAATACTGTGGCATTGTGGGGAATCGCCTAAATTAAAACGGAATTTTGTGGAGTTTTTCGTAATATTACGATGTCCGCTAACTTTGAAGACTTCGATTACGTAATGTTACGGAGCCTCTAACAATTCCAATGATGTTCACTCCAACGTAAAAATACGTCGGACACACATCACAGTTTTATTTCTCAAATGAAGCCGATTGACTTTACATGAACGTTTTAATAGGTACTCTTCTCAACTCGGCAGTGCATATGTTGTCCGACAGTCGGGTAGTAATGAGCTTCGTAGAGAAGAGTTAGTTTGTCCTACGTGAGTTAAGAATCCTGGACGGCTCTTAGCAGCGAGGTCTTCAGAGCCGATGAGGCGAGTACGGAGCAGTGCCGTCGGAATGCAAGGGGTGGGGGAAACGGGAGACCCCCGAGGAGACCCACCGACCAGCGGCATCATCGTCCGGAATGATTCCCACGTGCGAAAACCCGGGAAGGACCCCACTGGGAGTCGAACCCGGTTCACCTAGGCGTGGGGGGGGGGGTGGTATAACCACTGCACCACCGCGGCTCGAGAGTAACAGGAAAACGAGCTGTGAATGTAGCAGCGCTTGATGGACAAATTACCTCTGCTTCAACATGTGGAGGACTGTCGCATACTAGTCATGTCGACGAAGACGAAATTACTTGCCATTTCCTTAGATCTGGACTTGTACTTGCTCTGGTTAACTGGGCGAGGATCTGGGGACGGCCTTGTGTCTGATAGGCTACCGAGTGCTGCGAACGATCACTTCATTGACTGCCCTTCCAGCAGGCGTGGATCTGCGCACGGCGCTCCGACATGCTGCATGTTGGTGCCGCCATTTTGCTGGCGTGCGCGGCTGGAGTAGTCCCCGGCGGTCGAGTGTCGGAGAACCGACTGGCGTCTGCTGGGGGAAGCAAGTCATCGATTCGCCACGGAAGAAGCGATCGCGGAACTCAAGAGCCATTCGGTAACTAACGGCGTCGCTTACCCACAACAAACGGCGGCGTCAACGTGAAATTGCACGAGCGATAACTCTGTCCGGGCTACTCGCATTCACTAGCCAGGGACTCTGATGTGGGCAGTAAAAACTAGTACATGATTCCTTCTTAGGCTGGTTCTACACAACGTTCTTATAAGGTTTTTGGCACAGCTCAAGTCATGCCCAGCCCTTATCAGTATTCCATAACGTTACAAAGCTACGGCTGAAGCCTTGATCTTAGAGCCCCGATTTTGCTGTTTTATCCTCGGCGTGAACGAAACCTGCGCATGCGCAGTACGCATATCACTTTAGCCGGAGCCGTTAGCACGACGAACGCTCATAAACAATGTGATGCGTCGAGACCGTTATACGTCGTGAAGTAATTATTTACCTAAAAATTAGGCTACCATCAGAGTTAAGTTGTTTTTAAAGTAAAAGTTAAAGGCGGCAAGAATTCCGTGTAATATGTACGACGCGTTTTAAAAGCTTCCATCATTTGGAACAACACAAAACGCGTAATAGCTTAATCACTTTATATAACATTCGTTTAGCTTCGCTAGACGTGTGTCGTGTTAGTGCAGCAGGTAGAGTGAGCATCTATCACGAACGTGTTACGAGTTCAAATACCGGTCGGTACTTATATTATTAAGGTTTTAAAATTAACTTGAAATTTCATCTTTTCACGCGTATTATGTTTAATGAAGTATATTTATTTACGTAACTGTGCTAAGTATTAAGATATTTAACCATGGATTGTTAACACTACGGTGTAATAGCGATTTTTTGATAATAGGTCTTTTATATTGGTAATAATTACATATTTTAAAATATATTCAATAAAACCCACTATTTACGTTCGGAAGGTAATTGCGTTTCTCCCTTTTTATATCAAGACCTTACATTACAAAATAAAATACTATATCGTGTGTTAAAATGGCATTGGTGAGCCTGCTTTCTACAACGGTAAATCCATATCCTCAGGGGCGGGACGAGTTACAACTTACGTTGGCACGACTGACGATACAGTTTGGTGATTGTTGATGCTGGCTGTTTGGAATGTATTTCGTCCCGCGCGAAACTCAAATTGCGTTGTGTTTCGAACGGTTCGCCTGAGTTACAACGTGGTGTTGCTGATGCTTCGACGTCCTCGTGGAGGCTTGTGTGTAGTTCGACGAGTGCCGTGTCGATTGCCCAAGTGACGCGAGTGCGTGCTCGCGTACGAGGATGTCGTTGACCCATGAAGTAGCCTTTATAATTTCATATGTGACAGCGGGAACTGGATTGCTTTAGCCACGAACACTCGTTACCGACTGTAGTAATGTTTTTAAACGTCACGTATCCATGTGTATAGCACAACTTTGTAATGTTTCCTTGCAGGTTTCAAAAACAAAATAATTAATTTGTCTTGATGCTTCTGCGACTTTATCATTTTCCACAGCTCAACAAGTAGCAAAAAAATGTTAAATTACAGCGAGTAAAACTCATAAAATAATAATGCAGTAAAACTGACGTATGCAGTGCAAATTGGTTGAAATGTGTATTTCAGAGAATACTTAAAACTGCTCATATATAAGAACAGATATTTGATTAAAACATAGCGGTGGGTAATACATGGTTATTACCAGTACCTGAATTAAGGTATGTATTTAATTCTCATGTTGCATATTGCACAAACGGAATACTGCATTCTTATTCAGTGTTTTCGCACTGGGGTTATGAACTTGAACGATTGAATAATTTCATCTTTTGAGCTGGAATCACAAAACCCCGACGAACCCGTCACGACAACCCAGACACGACGAAATCTGAGTAGCAGCCAATGAAAAGCAAGGTCACTATGACGTCAGTCCGACAAAATTGCATCACCGACAGCCCAACAAAAGTAGATTGTATTTCTACTTTCCATTGTGACAGGCTTTTCGAGGAGCGCATAAAAGGTAAATACAGCATTAGAAAACTTAGTCCCGTGCGTATTTCCCTACTGTAGTAAATAACAAACTAAGTTGCCGCAAAAATAACGTTCCTGTTTTTTTTCTAAATACTTTTCATCCCGCGTCTAAATTCAAATATTGTACGAAAGAAAAATAATAATTCATTTTAAAGCGAGTTTTAAAAAGTAAAAAAGTGAATATTTGAAGAATATATTGCCGTTTTAGAATTTTTCAACAGTCAACTAACACACTTGTGGAGCAGATTTTGTCTGGGTATTGTGAACACTGAATAAAATTTAATATGAAATTCCGTTGAGCTTTGACGCTATATATGTGTGTCGGGCTGTGTCGGGCTATTGTGATTCCAGCTTAATAGCACTGCCTGAGCTCTGTTTTAAAAATTCAATACAGCTAAGATTTGTAGGACGGATAAATATCGTAGATTTATTTATTATTATCAACATATAACCAGAAAGCTATTATTCTGCTGTTCAAATGCATGAGCACCATTAATATTTACGTCTATAATTTCCACATTACAAACATGAAACATATATATTTGTTCCATAAGTTGTGACGTCATAAAGAACGAAACAAACGTACCACGCAGACAATTAATAATAATTATGGTTTTTATTGTTCTATGCACAGTTATTTCAAACTTCCAGTGCTACAGATAAAGTAACAAGTAAACTCTGCAGGTATTTATTTTTGCAAATTAATAGCTGCGGTAAATCAACACACTTGACGGTGTCGCTTTCATTTGTTTATAGCCTCGCGCGAGGCTCCGAACAACAAACCGCGGCACATCCGATACCATTTCAGGACATAGAGGAAAATAAGTTCAGAAATACGACCCACGGGTGAAGGATTACACAAGGCCAGGGCCAGTGACTTTTCGCGTAAAAATCGAAGCACACAGTAGACTTCAATACTATATACACACCTCAGCTGTTGTTGTACCTCCATTGGCTGCTGGCGCCGTGTCCGTCTTTGGCCAAGCCACTCAGGACTAAGTAACTCCGACACTGAACCNGCTGGCGCCGTGTCCGTCTTTGGCCAAGCCACTCAGGACTAAGTAACTCCGACACTGAACCTTCGTGATTCGTGCGAAAACAGTTAACCACGGGCCAGGACCTTTTTTTTTAGCCAATCAAAGAAGCTGGACGACCCTGCAGTGCTTTGGACTGCATCTTGTCTCTAAATCTTTTCGCGAAATGTCACTGCCCCTAGTTATGGTAAATACTGAATGTATTTGACACGCGTATTATGCTGGTGTTTTACACCGTCACAACTCAACTCGCACTTACACTTGGTTAAAGTGTTTTTTGGATATATTTTTGCTTTAGTAACCTTGAAATAAAAAAAAATTACATTAGTTATCACTACGTTGGCTTATTTTCCAAAGAACGAGTATAATTTAATTACTCTCCAACCACAAATAAATTAATTATTTTGGTAATTTCACATATTGTTATACTGGTTCCTTTCGACATTAATCACCAACTTCTATAATGATCTCCCGTTTACTCCACCCTTTCATTCCGGCGTTCTCCATTCTCACCTCATTTCATCCTAATCGCCTCTCGTTGTTAAGAGACGCTCAAATCTCTCAANCATTCCGGCGTTCTCCATTCTCACCTCATTTCATCCTAATCGCCTCTCGTTGTTAAGAGACGCTCAAATCTCTCAACTCTACTCACATTCCTTCTAGATGACTTTTGGCCAGCAGCCATAAACACATGTTGGGTATTGTTGGCAGCATGTTGAAAGGAACAACAAAACCCTGAGCTTGTGAACCGCTATATACGAATAAATTAAAAAAAATAGAATAAATAGTTACCTAAAGTATTGTGACATCACAGCAGGNTGTGAACCGCTATATACGAATAAATTAAAAAAAATAGAATAAATAGTTACCTAAAGTATTGTGACATCACAGCAGGAGCATAAACTCACGCTACACGTGTCAGTCTGGAAGAAAGAACGAAGTATTCCTTCAACTAAAAAGCCACCTGGATCGATAACAGCACATTCGATATGTCACTCTGTATCGTGAATCACAAATACGACATGAAAAGCATCTTGGAAAAAATATATATACTTTATACACGATTAACACCCAAAAACCAAAATACAACAAATCAAATTAATTTTTCTATGTATTATGTACCAAAATAGTGTTCCAATTTAGAAAACTTAAAGTTCCTGAAGCANCAAATCAAATTAATTTTTCTATGTATTATGTACCAAAATAGTGTTCCAATTTAGAAAACTTAAAGTTCCTGAAGCACCACACCATTAGTAGATGCAGAGAGTCACAAACATTTGCGTTTCGTTTATTCCTTGTCAGATTAATCACAAACACCATAATTAATAATGAAATACATGGAAGATACCTAAAAGTGGGAAACTAATATTTTCCATTTAATATAAATAAAACAAGACTTTAACCAGACTAAGAAGAAACTGAAAGATAAAAAATTACTTGCGCCAGACACAAACTGGCACACAAACTGATTGTCATAAAATGTTGTCGAATATCTTGCATATTGCGAAAATAAAGGTACTACCATCCATAAAAGCAAAATATTTTGAACTGATAAAATTCTAGACGTATAAATTCCTCAGGAAAGTAATATAAATGTAGCAATCCCTATAGATTTCTTTTATCTAAATATAAGGTGCTGAAGTCGTCAACACAAGGTAATAATTATTTATTCCAATCCCGCTGTGTGGTATGGTAATTATGCACGTATTCTACACTTATTGTTAGAAGATGAGTTTCGAATACTTAACCACATGCGTGTGCAAATATGTGTTTTAAAAGAGGAACAACAGGCATCGCATGTTGATGTTTCTACCATAGAATATTGATAAGGTAGACCGATTACGGGTCTTCTGCGCACGTACCCACCAATGACCTATCCCAAAGGAACACAACTGTCGAATTCACACGGTTAACAATTATGAATATATTTGTTTGTATCTCAATTTTTAAATCACAACCACTATCATATTAATAAAATACTACTACATAATTGTATTTAATCAAACTACATTACAAATTGGCTAGAGGAAGTATTAAAGACATCTCAAAACACTTGTTTATTAAACAGTGTTCTAACCTCAAATCCAATCCGTGACGTTTTTGCTAGACGTGTTGGCAGAAAAGCAGTTCTAGGTTAGGTTAGGATAGGTTAGGTAAGATTAGGATAGGTTAGGTTACGTTAGGTTAAGTTACGTTAAGTTAGATTAGGTTAAGTTAGGTTAGATTAGATAGGTTTAAGTTTGGTTAGGTTAAGTAAGGTTAGATTAGGTATGTTTAGGTTAGGTTAAGATACGTTAGGTTAGGTTAAGTTAGTTTAGGTTAGGTTATGACAGTTTAGGTAAGGTTAGGATAGGTTATGTTAGGTAAGGATAGGTTATGTTAGGATAGGATAGGTAAGGTTAGGTTACTTTAGGTTAAGTTAGGTTAGGTTAAGAATAGTGGGNCAAATCAAATTAATTTTTCTATGTATTATGTACCAAAATAGTGTTCCAATTTAGAAAACTTAAAGTTCCTGAAGCAGCACACCATTAGTAGATGCAGAGAGTCACAAACATTTGCGTTTCGTTTATTCTTTGTCAGATTAATCACAAACACCATAATTAATAATGAAATACATGGAAGATACCTAAAAGTGGGAAAATAATATTTTCCATTTAATATAAATAAAACAAGACTTTAACCAGACTAAGAAGAAACTGAAAGATAAAAAATTACTTGCGCCAGACACAAACTGGCACACAAACTGATTGTCATAAAATGTTGTCGAATATCTTGCATATTGCGAAAATAAAGGTACTACCATCCATAAAAGCAAAATATTTTGAACTGATAAAATTCTAGACGTATAAATTCCTCAGGAAAGTAATATAAATGTAGCAATCCCTATAGATTTCTTTTATCTAAATATAAGGTGCTGAAGTCGTCAACACAAGGTAATAATTATTTATTCCAATCCCGCTGTGTGGTATGGTAATTATGCACGTATTCTACACTTATTGTTAGAAGATAAGTTTCGAATACTTAACCACGTGCGTGTGCAAATATGTGTTTTAAAAGAGGAACAACAGGCATCGCATGTTGCATGTTTCTACCATAGAATATTGATAAGGTAGACCGATTACGGGTCTTCTGCGCACGTACCCACCATTGACCTATCCCAAAGGAACACAACTGCCGAAGTCACACGGTTAACAATTATGAATATATTTGTTTGTATCTCAATTTTTAAATTACAACCACTATCATATTAATAAAATACTATTACATAATTGTATTTAATCAAACTACATTACAAATTGGCTAGAGGAAGTATTAAAGACATCTCAAAACACTTGTTTATTAAACAGTGTTCTAACCTCAAATCAAATCCGTGACGTTTTTGCTAGACGTGTTGGCAGAAAAGCAGTTCTAGGTTAGGTTAGGTTAAGTTACGTTAGGTTAGGATAGGTTAGGTAAGATTAGGATAGGTTAGGTTACGTTAGGTTAAGTTACGTTAAGTTAGATTAGGTTAAGTTAGGTTAGATTAGATAGGTTTAAGTTTGGTTAGGTTAAGTAAGGTTAGATTAGGTAAGTTTAGGTTATGTTAAGTTACTTTAGGTTAGGTTAAGTTAGTTTAGGTTAGGTTATGACAGTTTAGGTTAGGTTAGGATAGGTTATGTTAGGTAACGATAGGTTATGTTAGGATAGGATAGGTAAGGTTAGGTTACTTTAGGTTAAGTTAGGTTAGGTTAAGAATAGTGGGNGGATAGGTTATGTTAGGATAGGATAGGTAAGGTTAGGTTACTTTAGGTTAAGTTAGGTTAGGTTAAGAATAGTGGGACACTGAGACTGACTGTGCGCAGCCTGCGAGATCGGTCTACCTCATATTTAGTTTTTGGTTTCTACGAGAAAGCGTGGCCTTGTTGCCGTGCATTGCCAACTTCAATTCTGTAATTTATTGAAATATGACTTCCTCGCTGAAAAAATATTTTTTCTTAACAATTTGCATGCTTGCGGTCGGTATTCTTGAATGTCTCGCCTGATTAACAGTGTTCACGCGATTCCTTATTGAAATTGAACAAATCACCGAAGGAACGTAAAAGTGTAAGATCTCATAACGAATCCTATCATTCTTGATCATGGGTTCATTTCCTGAACCGAACATCGCACTCTTGACTTCCACCCTAATTCATCGTCCAGGAAAGATCACACATTGTGAGAAGAACATCCTGAAATCATAATCACCACACTCATAATTGGCCATCATTCAGAAAAATAAGTTTTTCACCTAATTTGCATTGGTTAATTGATCCGTTATGCAATTTTTACCAAACACTTCCAAGGAAGATTGTCTTGTTTACGTACGTATGTGTTCTTAACATTTGAATCCGTGCACTAATTTTCACCACTCTAGGTTATACTTGAGCACTCTGTTAAGGAACTGACGTTTTCCACTTTTAACCTATGCCGGTGTAATCCTTTTGAAAAAAAATGGCATTTTAAGTTTTGGGTAGGTATGCTGGTAGGGCATGACGTCTCGTCGACAGCGAGGTCATTAGAGACGGAGCAAGTTGCTCAGAGAAGCAGAAGTGGAGCAAGTTGCTCAGAGAAGCAGAAGTGGAGCAAGTTGCTCAGAGAAGCAGAAGTGGAGCAAGTTGCTCAGAGAAGCAGAAGTGGAGCAAGTTGCTCAGAGAAGCAGAAGTGGAGCAAGTTGCTCAGAGAAGCAGAAGTGGAGCAAGTTGCTCAGAGAAGCAGAAGTGGAGCAAGTTGCTCAGAGAAGCAGAAGTGGAGCAAGTTGCTCAGAGAAGCAGAAGTGGAGCAAGTTGCTCAGAGAAGCAGGAGTGGAGCAGTAATTAGCCATGGTCTGCAGTAAGGAACCATCCCAGCATAGGCCTGGAGTGATTTCGGGAAATCATGGGAAACAGAAATCACGATGGTTGGTCAGAGAATAAAACCCAGTTCCCCCCGAATGTAATAAGTTCAGAGGTTTACAACTGCACCACCTCGTTTGGTTTAAATGTTGGGTGCTATGTCATATATGAGGTACTATTCAACTGGTATGAATCAAATTACGTCGCTGTTGGCATCACAATCAGATTCGTGTTAGTACTTCTCCCTTACGTTCAGAGATAGCGCCAGCTAAAAAATTACTTTTATTATGCAATATGATGTAATAACTCTCATTATATATCTAATAGTTTGTTTCCAAGAATGTAATAAGCTGCCTATTTTGGCGGGAATCGGTTTAGTATTTAGCATCATATGATATAATAAAGTTATTTTTAGGTGGCACCGTCTCTGAACACGAGTCTGAATTCCATGCCAACAGCGACATGTGTATATTTATACACATGTTTTTTGGTCTGTCATGTGTGTTTGTGGATGTGTGTCATTCTTTCTTAAAGTATTTATACTGCAGTCGCTACATTTTTTAAAAGCCAGATAATCAAAAACTCACGTTAATAATAAAAATGCATATCTGACGAAACATTTCGCAGATTTCAACCAGACTTTGTATCCTTACTGTACCTATTTCAAGGATTAAGCACAGTAAATCACGACCACCATTACCTGATTTTTTCTAAGATACATGTAGTGCGACCTGAAAATAAAAATAGTTACATCATATCTCAGGAACTGTAGAAGCAATTCCTGCGAAATTTGGCATACAAGTAGAGTATTTTTTTCCCACCATGAACATACAGGTCTAAATTATCAAGAACTCCTTTTAAAAATATGGCGAAAGTATAGTTATCTTAGGGTAAAATGCTGTAACTGCCAAACAAATAACTAATCTTAACGAAACTTTGTAGGCCAACGAGTTACAAGAGCTATAAATAATTGTTAAATGTGATAATTCACTCCTCCTAACAGCCATTTTGGAAGATTGCATCATCTGAATAATGAAACTATGTCGACATATCTCGGAAACTACTCAAACGATCCACGTCACATTTAGAATCCAAGTAGACGATGAAAACACGTTATTTTAATACACAGAAGACTTATTTTGCAAATGGCAGCGGTATAAATATTGGAGGTTAGAATAGCATTACCACAGAGTAGATAAATGCACAGATTAAATATGACGTTGCAGTTCCATTGATGTCGGTGCACCCAATCGCTGATTCGCTGCGCGAGGCACTGAGATGGGCCAGCCAAGACGGCTGGGCTGCCGACTGGCCAGTTATGTTGCCAAACGCTGATTGGCTAACTTATTTCCTGCCCTGCATGTCACTGACGTGTGCTGCAGGAGTTCGCAGTATAAGCGGCTGGTTCAACTTTTGTCACAGAATAATTAATGATGCAGAGGTTAACCAGTGGCTTGTGTCATAAACTCCAGCCGCACATGCCATCAAAATGGCGGCACCTACCAGCAACATGTCGGAACGCCGTACGCCAATCAACGCCTGGTAACCGACACGCCAGCGAGAAGTCCAGCCAATAGGGAATATTTGGCAGCACGCACGAGCGAATCAGGCACAAGGCCGTCCCCAGGGCCACGCCCAGCAATTAAGAAAATGGATACGCCCACATAAAAGGAACCACCAAAATATTTCGCCTCTGTGTACTTATCTACCCTGTAGTCATGCCATCTATTTGATTGGCTCGACATGTCATAGTCCACCCTCGCAAACAGCTTACATTNCCCTGTAGTCATGCCATCTATTTGATTGGCTCGACATGTCATAGTCCACCCTCGCAAACAGCTTACATTTTCAGTTGTACCTTTGTAACTAATTTAAAAACCTGATGTTTTGTATTAAGGGGCTGCGGTGGCTGAACGGTTAGCGTAATGTCTCCAATAAAGGCAAACATGGTGAGAATCGTGCCAAACGATGCCGCTGTTTGGCGGGTTATCTCGGGGATCTCCCGTTTCCCCTCACCCTTTCATTACGGCGCTGCTCCATACTCACTTCAATCACNGCCCAGCAATTAAGAAAATGGATACGCCCACATAAAAGGAACCACCAAAATATTTCGCCTCTGTGTACTTATCTACTATGTAGTCATGCCATCTATTTGATTGGCTCGACATGTCATAGTCCACCCTCGCAAACAGCTTACATTTTCAGTTGTACCTTTGTAACTAATTTAAAAACCTGATGTTTTGTATTAAGGGGCTGCGGTGGCTGAACGGTTAGCGTTCTTGTCTCCAATAAAGGCAAACATGGTTCAATACCCGGCGCGTGAGAATCGTGCCAAACGATGCCGCTGGTCGGCGGGTTATCTCGGGGATCTCCCGTTTCCCCTCACCCTTTCATTACGGCGCTGCTCCATACTCACTTCAATCACTCTCATCGGCTCTCAATACCTCGCTGTCAAGTCTCCCAAATATTTTTAACTAATTCATTCACTTCACTTAGTTACCTTGAAAAAAACTCGTCTCTGGTAAAAAAAAATACAGAAATATATGATAAGAGCTTGTAATGACGGCTGTTGAGACGGAAGACGAAGTTTGATGGGCAAGGTGGTCTGGGACGTGTGATTTGGCGGTGGCTTGCCGTCGCCCTCCGCGACACAAGGGCTNTGGCGCGATGACGGCGGCGGCGACGGCTATTTCAAGCGTCGTCGCACCCTATCACGCCTCCGGCCAATCCCCGGGTCCTTCACCCCGCCTCCCTCGGACAACACCACACACCCATTCCTTTCTGCATTCGCTATCCACCACGGCGAGCCGGGTTCGATTCCCGGCGGGGTCGCCCCCGGATTTTCGCATGCGAGAATCATGTTGGAGGACACCGCTGGTTGGCGAGTTTTCTCTGGTAGAGAACGGCTCTTTAAAACAAGATAATGAGAGCTGATGAGGGTGGAATGAGGTGAAAATGGAGCAGCATTGGAATGCGACGGCAGTGAAAACGGGAAATCCCATATACAACCCGCCGACCTGCGCCATCGTCCGGCACGGTTACCACTTGCAAAACTCCGGGTCGACCCGGCTGGGGGATTGAACCCAGTTCGCCCTGGTGGGAGGCGAGCCGTGTAACCACTCAGCCATCGCGGTCCCTGGTTTTCTCGAGGATCTCCCATTTCCACCACCCTAGCATTCTGGCGCGGCTCCATTCTCACTTCACTTCACCCTCATCGGCTCTCAGGACCTCGATGTTAAGAGTCGCCCAAAACCACTCACTCACTCACTCACTCACTCACTCACTCACTCACTCACTCACTCACTCACTCACTCACTCACTCACTTGTGATTGGTCGGAATGCGTTCAGTTTCCTTAGTCTGCACGGTGGTTACTGGCTCCTGCTACGTGCACTGAGAATGTACAGCAGTGAGCAAGCACCAGCTTACCTTGCAACAGTTCACCATTCGCCAGTGCATGGGCCTGATCACATTATTCGTACGTCCGCCATATGAGTGCAGTGGAGAGATTCGGGCAGCACTTAAACATCAAGGTCTTGAGAGCTGGCAAGGGTGAAGTGAGGTGAGTATGGAGCAGTGCCAGAATGTAAATGGGGAGAAACGGGAGATCCCGAGAAAACCCGCTGACCCTGTGGCATCCTCCGGCACCATTCCCACATGTGAAAATCCGGGAGGGTCCCCGCCGGGAATCGAACCCGTGTCACCTAGTTGGTTAGGCGAGTAGTCTTACAACTTCACATCCGCGGACGTCTATGCAATTCGACGTGTTTACTATCACAGGAGCAGTCGACCTCGAGATCAGCCGTGTTTTCGCACTTGGGCAAACAATTATTTGGAAACTAGATGCCAAAGATATTATTGTACCACAACAGCTGATTTATTGTATATTTACAATACATAATTTTGTAAAACATATAATTTTTTTTTTTTTGCTCAATGTCGAAACACTTGCTTGTTAGAATTCAACAATATTATTACACACTCCACACTAAGNATTTTTTTTTTTTTGCTCAATGTCGAAACACTTGCTTGTTAGAATTCAACAATATTATTACACACTCCACACTAAGGATGTATAAAATTTACTTAATTTTTTTGTAGTGTGAGAAAAATATATTTGGCAACCAGTTTCCAAAAAAATTCCTTGTGCAGATAAAAACCAAACTACAGTTATATATCAGAAGTCCAGTTCATGGCGTCACTTGCATTGCAGCGTCCCCTGCGTCAGAAGTGGTGACTGGAATGGCTAACACTCTTCACTTGTGTTGGTACGCAGAGGATAGGCCTATACGCAACATCGCCACCCACGTGCTTCACTTAAGGGCCTTGCCTACCGGCTGGCAGCTGCGGTTCTTAAACAGGAAACACCATGTTATCCTCTTACCTTACTCATTAATTTTTCGTTCCAGGTATTNTGGCAGCTGCGGTTCTTAAACAGGAAACACCATGTTATCCTCTTACCTTACTCATTAATTTTTCGTTCCAGGTATTGCAAGGAAGGAGATTTTTTTGCTCTTACATGTACGTCAGGATTCCCTTGCATTTACGTAAATGTTGGAAGCTATGAGAAGATTTTCTGTTGGTCTTACACATGCAGTAACCAATAATGAAATGTTGGTATGCTTGCTGTGGCCAATAGCAATAGCCAGGGAAAAGACGCTGTCTGCATTGGTTTTAGCATCTGAACATGTACAGCATTGATCGTGATTTCACCTAGTTTGCAACACGTCATATGTGAACGAGTATACTCAGGATAATGTGTAAAGGGGTTAAGGAAATGCCACCTCAGTGCGTTAATTTCAAAGATAAGCGTCTCAAACAAAATGTATTCATCACAAATATTTTAGGACAAGATCCCTACGAGCGTATACTTTCAATGCAGATAGGAAGTATGTACTTTTTTTTATAAATCATAAATTTTAAACATTCCTTGTAAAAAGACTAAACGTGTTACGAAGACGTCTCCGCTGTAGGGAACGTCTCCTATAAAATTCGTGAAGAATACATTTTGTTTGAAACGCCCATGTTAGAAATTAAAGAAGTGAAGCGAAATTTCCTTAACGTGGGGTTTCGTGTTAAAATTCCGCAGCTGCCAGACGGTGGCCAGTGCCCTTAAGAAGCATTCGAACCCGGGACGTCGCGTTGTGAGGCAACGGCTTGGCTATCTCGGCTCGGCATTTGCGAAGAGGAAGAAAGCCTGCGAGGAAATGTGCCGTGCTGTTGTTCACTACACCTCAGCCTCGAGCAGGAACGTATGCTAAAAGGGGTGAAGAGGGGACTATTCCCTTTACGCAGAATATAATGAAACCAGTAGGCCCTTGTACGTAGAGCTGCACGTCGGCGATGGAGTAAACGAACCATCGTTATTGAAGGTTTCCTGTGCGCTGGTCAACCTAGCAAACGAGAGCTCGGCTGAACCTCGGGCCAGGACGTCTCACGAACAGTGTGTATAAACACACGCACTTTCATCCGGCCAGACAGCCTGTCCTGGAGTTCCGCAAGGCCAACGGACATTTTTTTTTATTCTGTAAAAACCTTTAAGCTCCTGTACCATTGTTGACATTTTGTCACAGATACATTTCACGATATAATTTGAAGATGAAATACAACTATAAAATTTTTCCAGTCAACAAATTATATCCAATAATATTAAATGTGTTTGTAAATGCACCAAAATGTCAATTTTTTTCTTCCAAAATGATTTAGTATGAATTTTTATTCAAAAATAGTTTCGAAGTGAGATACTGCTGTTTTGTTTTCATGCACTCTACTACAGAAAGAAATGTAAAAAAGATGTGATTTTTTTTTCATCCCTTTACAACATTTGAATTTTATTTGACAAAGAGATTTTCTGCACAGTGAAAATTAATGCTTCCGAGTTCTTGACATTATTTTGCAATAAAAACTTCTTCTAACATTCCTGCTTACAGAGCATCTATAAAAATTAATTACCTTCATAACCTTATTTCGTTTCCAGCAATTGATCACCATTTTAAAGTTTCATGATGTCGGAAACGGTCATTTATGTCGTGCACGATTTTGGTTGGCTGAGCCTGTCAAACGTCAAATAAATTCTAGAAAATGTCAAATATTTAAAAAATTTCATTGAAACTAGAACCATCCCATTTTTAGAGAGAAATATGGCGGCGATAATTACTTTTCGTGACTTCAGAACTTTACAGCTTTATTTGACCAACTTCATTTGAAGCAGTTGAACGGGAAAATTCGACAGTATGAGGAGGCTTTCACCGAGGTATAATGTGAAAGGTTTGTAACCAAACGCACGTACCTGGTTGCTGTCTCTTTGTGTCGGTATTCCTCTACTAGAGCGGGTAACTTGTATCGCGGTGTCTTCGACACTGAACGTCCACAAATAACGTGCGAACACACAAGTCCACCTGGGAACAAGAGAGACACAAATATTGTAACGAACTCCATCTCGAAATATTTTTGCAAAAATATCATTACATACCCTACACTACACGTAGTACTATGCTAGATTTCACAGTTCTCTAAAGAGAAAAAATAATTATTGTACGATTTACAAACAACAGTTTTTAGGAGACTCTTTACTAAAAATTTTCTTATATCACGATTAAAAGATTGTATCTTCACAGCACTGTGTTTAGTAAAAAATAAAAAAGTAGTTTATTTTTGTATAATTTATTATACATATTATGTCTAATTTAATTTCTTGCTAAAATTAATTATTAGTGTTACACTTTCCACATATGTGTTTTTTAAAATATGTTCATACTTTCTTTATGTCCTATAAAAATAATCATGGCAACTAGATTCTATGAAAATTTTCGTAAAAAAGATAAGTTTTTTTAGTATACAATATGCAGAAGAGATCATTTGTTCGCTGTCTGCTGACATAGTCACAACTATATCTCCTTACACTCGTCCACACGGANTTATGCAGAAGAGATCATTTGTTCGCTGTCTGCTGACATAGTCACAACTATATCTCCTTACACTCGTCCACACGGAGTTGAGCCACCGCGCTGATACATGTTTACTGCTGACTTACGGTCCTACTGGTCATGTCAGGTGAAGAGAGGTGCAATGGCAGTTGGGAAAATAACAACTTCATGTCGTTTAGCTAACTGCGAAATGATAAAACCAAAACTGTAGGATCTCTAGAAAGACCGCCATTTTCAGCAACTGTCCGGAGACAGCATGTTAAGCTATAGGAAGTTAAATTAAAGCAAAATAATTGTTAGAATAATAATNTTCAGCAACTGTCCGGAGACAGCATGTTAAGCTATAGGAAGTTAAATTAAAGCAAAATAATTGTTAGAATAATAATTGTGTAAATATTGTACACAGAGGATAATCAGAGAGCTGAAATTTTGTCGAGGAAACGAGGGGGCATGTTTTATATAACACGTTTTGTTGTTTGCCTGCACAATTCAATATATCCGTAAATGAAAGGACAGTGGAGAAGTTTGGAAGACTCGTAACGTCAGTGCCTTAAGAGCCGGTGAGGGTGAAGCGAGGTGATTATGAAGCAGCGTCGTAATGCAAGGGCGAGGGAAACGGGAGATCCCCGAGAAAACCCGCCCACCATATGCATCACCCAGCATGATTTCCTCGTGCGAAAATCTGGGNCTCACTCACTCACTCACTCACTCACTCACTCACTCACTCACTCACTCACTCACTCACTCACTCACTCACTCACTTGTGATTGGTCAGAATGCGTTCAGTTTCCTTAGTCTGCACGGTGGTTACTGGCTCCTGCTACGTGCACTGAGAATGTACAGCAGTTATCAAGCACCAGCTTACCTTGCAACAGTTCACCATTCGCCAGTGCATGGGCCTGGTCACATTATTCGTACGTCCGCCATATGAGCGCAGTGGAGATATTCGGGCAGCACTTAAACATCAAGGTCTTGACAGCCGGCAAGGGTGAAGTGAGGTGAGTATGGAGCAGTGCCAGAATGTAATGGGGAGAAACGGGAGATCCCGAGAAAACCCGCTGACCCTGTGGCATCCTCCGGCACCATTCCCACATGTGAAAATCCGGGAGGGTCCCCGCCGGGAATCGAACCCGTGTCACCTAGTTGGTTAGGCGAGTAGTCTTACAACTTCACATCCGCGGACGTCTATGCAATTCGACGTGTTTACTATCACAGGAGCAGTCGACCTCGAGATCAGCCGTGTTTTCGCACTTGGGCAAACAATTACTTGGAAACTAGATGCCAAAGATATTATTGTACCACAACAGCTGATTTATTGTATATTTACAATACATAATTTTGTAAAACATACAATTTTTTTTTTTTTTTGCTCAATGTCGAAACACTTGCTTGTTAGAATTCAACAATATTATTACACACTCCACACTAAGGATGTATAAAATTTACTTAATTTTTTTGTAGTGTGAGAAAAATATATTTGGCAACCAGTTTCCAAAAAAATTCCTTGTGCAGATAAAAACCAAACTACAGTTATATATCAGAAGTCCAGTTCATGGCGTCACTTGCATTGCAGCGTCCCCTGCGTCAGAAGTGGTGACTGGAATGGCTAACACTCTTCACTTGTGTTGGTACGCAGAGGATAGGCCTATACGCAACATCGCCACCCACGTGCTTCACTTAAGGGCCTTGCCTACCGGCTGGCAGCTGCGGTTCTTAAACAGGAAACACCATGTTATCCTCTTACCTTACTCATTAATTTTTCGTTCCAGGTATTACAAGGAAGGAGATTTGTTTGCTCTTACATGTACGTCAGGATTCCCTTGCATTTACGTAAATGTTGGAAGCTATGAGAAGATTTTCTGTTGGTCTTCCACATGCAGTAACCAATAATGAAATGTTGGCATGCTTGCTGTGGCCAATAGCAATAGCCAGGGAAAAGACGCTGTCTGCATTGGTTTTAGCATCTGAACATGTACAGCATTGATCGTGATTTCACCTAGTTTGCAACACGTCATATGTGAGCGAGTATACTCAGGATAATGTGTAAAGGGGTTAAGGAAATACCACCTCAGTGTGTTAATTTCAAAGATAAGCGTCTCAAACAAAATGTATTCATCACGAATGTTTTAGGACAAGATCCCTACGAGCGTATACTTTCAATGCAGATAGGAAGTATGTACTTTTTTTATAAATCATACATTTTAAACATTCCTTGTAAAAAGACTAAACGTGTTACGAAGACGTCTCCGCTGTAGGGAACGTCTCCTATAAAATNATTTTAAACATTCCTTGTAAAAAGACTAAACGTGTTACGAAGACGTCTCCGCTGTAGGGAACGTCTCCTATAAAATTCGTGAAGAATACATTTTGTTTGAAACGCCCATGTTAGAAATTAAAGAAGTGAAGCGAAATTTCCTTAACGTGGGGTTTCGTGTTAAAATTCCGCAGCTGCCAGACGGTGGCCAGTGCCCTTAAAAATGCATTCGAACCCGGGACGTCGCGTTGTGAGGCAACGGCTTGGCTATCTCGGCCAGGGAGCTCGGCATTTGCGAAGAGGAAGAAAGCCTGCGAGGAAATGTGCCGTGCTGTTGTTCACTACACCTCAGCCTCGATCAAGAACGTATGCTAAAAGGGGCGAAGGGGGGACTATTCCCTTTACGCAGAATATAATGAAACCAGTAGGTCCTTGTACGTAGAGCTGCACGTCGGCGATGGAGTAAACGAACCATCGTTATTGAAGGTTTCCTGTGCGCTGGTCAACCTAGCAACCGAGAGCTCGGCTGAACCTCGGGCCAGGACGTCTCACGAACAGTGTGTATAAACACACGCACTTTCATCCGGCCAGACAGCCTGTCCTGGAGTTCCGCAAGGCCAACGGACATTTTTTTTTATTCTGTAAAAACCTTTAAGCTCCTGTACCATTGTTGACATTTTGTCACAGATACATTTCACGATATAATTTGAAGATGAAATACAACTATAAAATGTTTCCAGTCAACAAATTATATCCAATAATATTAAATGTGTTTGTAAATGCGCCAAAATGTCAATTTTTTTTTTCCAAAATGATTTAGTATGAATTTTTATTCAAAAATAGTTTCGAAGTGAGATACTGCTGTTTTGTTTTCATGCACTCTACTACAGAAAGAAATGTAAAAAAGATGTGATTTTTTTTTTATCCATTTACAACATTTGAATTTTATTTGACAAAGAGATTTTCTGCACAGTGAAAATTAATGCTCCCGAGTTCTTGACATTCTTTTGCAATAATAACTTCTTGTAACATTCCTGCTTACAGAGCCTCTATAAAAATTAATTACCTTCATAACCTTATTTCGTTTCCAGCAATTGATCACCATTTTAAAGTTTCATTATGTCGGAAACGGTCATTTATGTCGTGCACGATTTTGGTTGGCTGAGCCTGTCAAACGTCAAAGAAATTCTAGAACATGTCAAATATTTAAAATTTTTCATTGAAACTAGAACCATCCCATTTCTAGAGAGAAATATGGCGGCGATAATTGCTTTTCGTGACTTCAGAACTTTACAGCTTTATTTGACCAACTTCATTTGAAGCAGTTGAACGGGAAAATTCGACAGTATGACGAGGCTTTCACCGAGGTATAATGTGAAAGGTTTGTAACCAAACGCACGTACCTGGTTGCTGTCTCTTTGTGTCGGTATTCCTCTACTAGAGCGGGTAACTTGTATCGCGGTGTCTTCGACACTGAACGTCCACAAATAACGTGCGAACACACAAGTCCACCTGGGAACAAGAGAGACACAAATATTGTAACGAACTCCATCTCGAAATATTTTTGCAAAAATATCATTACATACCCTACACTACACGTAGTACTATGCTAGATTTCACAGTTCTCTACAGAGAAAAAATTATTATTGTACGATTTACAAACAACAGTTTTTAGGAGACTCTTTACTAAAAATTTTCTTATATCACGATTAAAAGATTGTATCTTCACAGCACTGTGTTTAGTAAAAAATAAAAAAAGTAGTTTATTTTTGTATAATTTATTATACATATTATGTCTAATTTAATTTCTTGCTAAAATTAATTATTAGTGTTACACTTTCCACATATGTGTTTTTTAAAATATGCTCATACTTTCTTTATGTCCTATAAAAATAATCATGGCAACTAGATTCTATGAAAATTTTCGTAAAAAAAGATCAGTTTTTTTAGTATACATTATGCAGAAGAGATCATTTGTTCGCTGTCTGCTGACATAGTCACAACTATATCTCCTTACACTCGTCCACACGGAGTTGAGCCACCGCGCTGATACATGTTTACTGCTGACTTACGGTCCTACTGGTCATGTCAGGTGAAGAGAGGTGCAATGGCAGTTGGGA
Organism: Clitarchus hookeri; assembly: GCA_002778355.1. NCBI lineage: Eukaryota > Metazoa > Arthropoda > Insecta > Phasmatodea > Phasmatidae > Clitarchus > Clitarchus hookeri. The sequence continues at coordinate 66,733 of NQII01003234.1, read as the reverse complement.
AAATAACAACTTCATGTCGTTTAGCTAACTGCGAAATGATAAAACCAAAACTGTAGGATCTCTAGAAAGACCGCCATTTTCAGCAACTGTCCGGAGACAGCATGTTAAGCTATAGGAAGTTAAATTAAAGCAAAATAATTGTTAGAATAATAATCGTGTAAATATTGTACACAGAGGATAATCAGAGAGCTGAAATTTTGTCGAGGAAACGAGGGGGCATGTTTTATATAACACGTTTTGTTGTTTGCCTCCACAATTCAATATATCCGTAAATGAAAGGACAGTGGAGAAGTTTGGAAGACTCGTAAGGTCAGTGCCTTAAGAGCCGGTGAGGGTGAAGCGAGGTGATTATGAAGCAGCGTCGTAATGCAAGGGCGAGGGAAACGGGAGATCCCCGAGAAAACCCGCCCATCATATGCATCATCCAGCATGATTTCTCCGTGCGAAAATCTGGGAGCGACCCCGCCGGGAATAGAACACTGTTCGCCTTGGTGGGAGGAGAGCTCTGTAGCCACTGCGCCACCGCGGCCCCCTGCAAACTATTCAGTAGCATTTTGTCACAGAGTGCCTACGAATACAGAGGTGAAGCGGGGACTTGTACCACGAACTACAGCTGTACACGTCACCAAAATGGCAGCACCGGCGAGCAACATGTCAAGATCCCGTGCGCCAATCAGCACCTGGTAGCCTATACTCCTTAGCCGGAAGCCCAGCACGCAGTTACCAATAAGACACAAGGCCGTCCCCAGAGCTTCGCGCAGCCAATCAGAGAACGGGAACGTCTCCGTGTACTATGTACTCTGTGGTTTTGCTGTGAGACGGAGGGAGAAGGATAAGTCGCACTCCTCCGACAAGGCAAAGTTCGTTCGTGGACGTAAGGGAGAACAATCTCCGGACAAATGAGACCTCCGGTCGTCAGAGGCGGCTCTGGGCGTGAGCTTCGTCACCCTCGACCGAGGTGAGAGAAGGGGCTCATCCTGGTGCTCCCGTTCGGCAACCGTGAGGCCTAATACCCGCCCTGACGTCACGAAAATATGACGTCTACGTCGAGAACACGATTCCGCTGCTCAGCGATATTCGCACACGCTCTGCTCTGCTAACGCCACCCACGAACCACTCTTGTCCACCCCTATAACCAGAGGAGAACAAATGTGGATACTTGTACGTCAAACTTCACCTCTTAACACTTTAAGTATTGCAGAAATATTATTACGTCATCCCCCACACTTCCTTCGTTCGTTGGCGTTCTCTTCCTGCCGCACCGTCATTACTTCACATCACACACAGCTTCATCTCTCTCAAACTTATCACGTAATTGTGTCATTGCTACATGTGACGGTGTCGCAATAACGGATTCGACCCTCCATCGTCTGTGCACGCCAAACATGTCGCATTTCCAAAAATACTTCAAAATTCAGTTACGTTTCTCGAAAGAAAACATTCTTATTTTAACCATTTCGTCTACGATTGTAGCACTGCTACTCATGTCTGCTAGCGGGAATGACACCAGATGAGTAGTTACACGAGCTCGCACACACCAAACGTGGTTTTGTATCGTCAAATACACTCAGTCACATCAGACTTTCTTGTATTGTTTCTCGTACAAAGAATGTAAACATTAATTTTGGATATCCGCCATAACAGCCACGTTCTAGGTACATTGATTATATGTTATCAATACAAACTATCACAGACTAATTTGTCCGTGTTGTTACAGGAATTATCACAAGAAAATAAATCGAAAACACCGGAAATGTTTGCTGTAGCTCAACAGAGACACGTGAAGAGGGTTTCAATACGAAAAATTACAGCTCAATTTGGCATATCATAAGCTGATCCTAGCAAGAGGCTATAACAACTAGGAATTACCTGGCGTTTAGATGTTTTCTAGGGACAGGAAAGTTTTGTATATGTATTTTAGGACCAGCTAGACCTCAAAACATGCACATTTCAGTTATGTTTGCAATTGGATCACAGTTAATTAGAAACGCCCAAGTTAGCCCTGAACCAATTACAGCCCTACACGGAAACAAGCACAGAATCTCGTGCCACCTGGCATAAGTAGAGACCAGAAAATTTCGCGAGTTCAATGACCTGTAGGCTTTACTCCACTGTCGTATGTAAATTCATGCAAATATCACGTTTAATTGGTTTATTTCTGTATTAGCGGAAGACGGTGATTGGATCTGCATTTTATTGTGAGTTTATAATTGGCTCATAGATGTTCCTGAGGTGCAAACCAACGGGTGGGCCAATATCATACGCAATATAAACGTACGAGGTTTTGAATTCTAGCTTGTCCCGAAGTGAAACCGCGAATTTTTCAGGTCTCTAGGCATAAGGTTTAACTGGTTACTACACACTACGGCACCNTAGTACAGTGAATTATAACATACAGGTAAGTAAAAACGCTAAATTTTGTTGTCACTAATAATTTCTAAGTGAGCTTTATAATCTAATAAATGTTGTTTCTATATAAAATATCTTAAACCGCTAAAAATAATGTTTTTTTTTTGTATAATTTTAAATATTCTCATGTTCAGATTCTGAATCTTATAAAGCTAATTTAAACTGCATGATGATATGACGCTTATTTATAATTATATAATATTGGTGGATTTTGCAGTCATTTGGTGGTCTNTTCTCATGTTCAGATTCTGAATCTTATAAAGCTAATTTAAACTGCATGATGATATGACGCTTATTTATAATTATATAATATTGGTGGATTTTGCAGTCATTTGGTGGTCTTAAAACGGAAAGTTGTGTTAATGGCAATGCTCCAAACTGTGTAGAAAATAAGGAAGGAAGTGAAGCAGAAGACATCCTTCTCTGTACGGGATATGAGGAGAGATGCGCCGATCCTGCATGGAGGATTGGATGGTGTGTAAAATTGCCACTTTTGAAATTCGTATGTGTTTCTTACATTTTCAAACTATTTTCAACTCCATGTGAGAGTTTTTTTTTTCTTATATGTTCCTGGTCATATGAGAACTTTTTCCCCACATCATGAGAATTTTTGCTACACAAATAGGGTAAAGGTGAGATTTNTTAAAACGGAAAGTTGTGTTAATGGCAATGCTCCAAACTGTGTAGAAAATAAGGAAGGAAGTGAAGCAGAAGACATACTTCTCTGTACGGGATATGAGGAGAGATGCGCCGATCCTGCATGGAGGATTGGATGGTGTGTAAAATTGCCACTTTTGAAATTCGTATGTGTTTCTTACATTTTCAAACTATTTCCAACTCCATGTGAGAGTTTTTTTTTCTTATACGTTCCTGGTCATATGAGAACTTTTTCCCCACATCATGAGAATTTTTGCTACACAAATAGGGTAAAGGTGAGATTTNTGTTCCTGGTCATATGAGAACTTTTTCCCCACATCATGAGAATTTTTGCTACACAAATAGGGTAAAGGTGAGATTTTCCAATATGTCGACTTAAGCATCACTGCTTGTAAAGTTTTGAGAACTACGTTATAAAAATTATTTGATTAAAAACAAAAATTTCACCAGTTTTAAATGATAAATATAAGAATCGTGACTCTATTTACATGACAGCCGTTTCGGTTTAGACAGTAAGCCCTCGGTTTCGCCCCACTCTACTGTGTCGTTATTGATTCATATATACATTTACATGTATATACACCGACGACAAACATCACAAACAATTTCCATCCACCTGTAATGTGGTAGTTTATGTCCGATGTTCGCTGCGAAGGTATGCGGATTACAAAGACTCGTGTGAACGACAGGCGTGGGGTGTTCTGTACACACTGTGTGTTTTTTCATGGCATATTTTCGCTTGGACAGTGATGAAGCTCGTAACACAGCAATCCCGGCGGTGGGCATGTTTTTTTTTTTTGAGGTAGGTATAATTTCGTTTGCCCAGCGACGCAGTAAGAGTTGTACGTTTCGACACTGTCCCTGCCTCCCTGCCGGCTGCACTGTTCTCAACAGCGCTGTCGGCAGTAGACAGACTGTTCCAAACTGGCAACAAGCGAAAAATCCACCGCAATCACCTGGAATATCATAGTCTACATAATGATCCTTCGAATAATAACAATGCCCACACTTTTAATTTAACTTCAACTAGAGTTTAACGTATTTTTGTTGATAATTTTTTCTTCAGCACAATTTAATTTGCACATGTGTGAATTTTTTGCATTTGTAGTTGTGAGAAAGTTAACGAGAAAAAGGAAACAATTAAGACAATGTAAAATATATATATTNTTGCACATGTGTGAATTTTTTGCATTTGTAGTTGTGAGAAAGTTAACGAGAAAAAGGAAACAATTAAGACAATGTAATATATATATATATATGTATTGAATATGCATTGTCACAATTCGTGAATAGCCTTTACAAAAGAATGGTAGAAATATTTAACACTTCACCATGTAACAAATTTTAAATAAAATATCTGGATACTAGAAATAGTGATATACACAGAATGTTACTGAAAATCACCGACCAACAATGACAGGTTATTCCTAACGAAAATAATAAGAAGAAAATATATATGTACAATTTTTCCATAAAGTGGTAATTAAGAGAGATAATACTGCGTCAAAAACCGAGTTTTGAAATGATTTTCGTTACAAATATCAGGAACTACTTGAGATTAAACAACAAATCAGAGAACAGTGTTTTGCAGAATGGATACCTTACACCTGTTAAAGTGTGATAGGTAACATTATCATCGTTCATCAGTGGAATAGGGGTTGCCACACTGTGTTTTATTACGAACCAGTACCACTATTTTCCTAATGAAGGGGAATTATATTACCAACTACATTTTCACAGAAATAAGATTTTGTCTCTTAATCCTGAGTAGTTCGTGGTATTTGAAAAGAAAATAATTTCAATATTAGATTTTTGCCGTCACATATCTACCTTAATTGTCACTTTAAGGAAAAGAGATACATACATTTTCGTCTTATATTTTCGCCAAGAATGTCCTGCCGAAGTTTGTCGGTGAATTTTTGTAACACGTTGTAGACATTCTCACAGAAACTCTTCACCACATTTCACAGATAATTAAAAAAATAGCATTCACTATGTTATTCCCTGTGACCACCAAGTAACAATTTTATCCCACTAGTTAGGAATCATCCCTTTCATGCATGGTGGTATGTATCTTAACTAGGTTTTACACGGGAAATATTGATTGGATTGGAAAGTTCTTATTAACGTCCCCCGTTGTTATGCTTGCATGATTATCAAAATACGGCTTATAAACTAACTTATGACCTAACTGAAACTAACAACTATGTCTTACCTATGATTCGAACCCGGAACCTCCCGCACCCAAGGCCAACAACGCACATGGTATTTGACCTAAAAACCTTGCCATAATATTTTTTTTTTAAACCGGTTCCCACCCCTTTGTTAGATTTCTTCGAAAAGCCAGGTAGCTACAGCAACAAAGGGTGAAAACCGCAAAGCGCCAGCGCGATTCACCGCACCACGTTCTCAGTAGGAAGTTACCCTTCGCTGAGAGTGTTGTGTGATTTGTCGATGTGCTCAGATTTTAGTGTTTTTATAAACTCTTGTAGTTTTATGCGTAAAAAATTTACTGGGGGTTTTGTGATAGATTCTTCTAACCCAGGTATGTACTTTATGTAAAACTACTTTTATATAATGAAAATCTAGCAAATTTGAGTCAGCATGGCTGACAACATAGGTGTGTTCAACTGTATGATATTTGTGTACTACTGAGGGTTTTGTTATACTTCTGAACATTTCCAAGCTCTGAAAACTATTGTGTAACATGAAGCAGCTAGTACGCAAAACAGTTATTAAAAAACAGCCGTCTAAAATCACCCTTTTTTAACGATTGTTTTGGTTGATACCCTACAATAGTAATTTTTTGTATTAATATTTAGTTTTTTTTTGTTAACAGGGCCTTATGGTTTGAGGTTTATGACTCGAAATGAGTTATATCCAATTATGCAAAGGTCAAATGAGTCTACGTTTGATGGAAAGCTTCAATTTATGGAGAAAGATATTATAAATAATTATGCCGAAGATGATCCACTGCTACCTGATGTAAAGCAAAAGCTGTCCATTACTAAACACCAATTCAAACAAAAATGGTTAGCTGCTCGCAAAACAAATGCCATATTCGAAGAAAACAATGCCGATTGGCTAAATGGCATTATCTGCTTACCTAGTACAGGTACGTAAAACATAAAAGCTGCAAACCCCTTACTAGTATTATGTTTCTTTATATTTTGTGCTTTTGCGTGTAGTGCAAGGACAAGTTTTTTCAAAATATTTTTTTGTTAGACAATTTTGTATAAATTACTTTTATTGCTACACAACACGGTCCCGGTCGTCCTCAGAAGTCTTTTGTAGACTCAAGTGAAAGAAGCAAAATACGGAAAACCGAACAGCTTTGATCAAAAGACGTAGAAGAGTTGACCTATGCGACCCAAATGAAACTGCGAAAGTCGGGCAAGGTTGATGCTTCGAAAGTAGTAAAAGATCTTACGAAAAGCACTCGGAGAGCGACGAAATACGTAAAAGCTATGAAACAAAGTATAGAAGACCGAGAGCAATCTGGCCCGTTGTCGCCTGTACGCGCTTTGTCTAATGATGCACACTGTACAATTCAGAGCCCAAAGTCTAATAAGTAGGGACAGGACAATTTCGCGAGTTCAATGACCTGAATGCCAGACTCCGCAATCCTTTGCACAGTCGACTCTCTCATTGGTTGCTGCACCAGTGCTGCCCCACACCTGGCAGTATGTGATTCGCTTCTTGTTTCCTTGCAAGTCTGCTGTTGGCTCAAAGTAGACCAGGGCGTGTCTAACAAACTCTCAACCAATTGCAAAGATGAGTTCAGTGTACACGCGTTTTAAACCTATCTTGTCCTAAAATGAATTCACTAAATTTTCCTGCCCCCCCACTATAAAGAAAATAGTAAAGTTTGTTACGTGGCGGGATATATCACTCGTTGCTTAGACTACGTTCCGTAGCAGCATTGCCAACTGCTGCCAATGATATCAAACAAATATGTGTAAGAGACTACAATTTAATTTTAGTAAGTATTCTTGGACACACGGGGTCGTTTTGGTACTAAATTCGGGGAGGCAGGAAATCATCCACAGAAGTTTGCTGCCTATGTGTATCCTGCAGTTTTGGTTGAAAAAGAAATAACCGGGAAATTTAAGGTTAGTTATGGCCTATCAGTAGGGTCCGTGACTATTCGCGTAAATATCGGCGCACACAGTAGACTTCAATACTAGATACACACACCTCAGCTGTTGTTATACCTCCATTGGCTGCTGGTGCCGGGTCCGTCTTTGACCGAGCCACTCAGGACTAAGTAACTCCGACACTGAACCTTCGTGATTCGTGCGCAAACGGTTAACACGGGCCAGAACATTTTTTAGCCAATCAAAGAAGCTGGACGACCCTAGAGTGCTTTGGAGTGTATCTTGTCTCGAAATCTTTTCGCGAAATATCACTGCCCCTACCTATCAGCTCTTTAACCAAAAGATAAAGATTTATCCGTTTCCAATGCCGAATATCGAGATTATTTTCCAAATATCTGTCCCAAGCGACATATTACACTGTGTTAAGTCTAAATACAGTCTTTCACCAAGTGCATCCTTGAGAAAAGCAGCAAGGAATATGTGGGGTTTGTTAGGCAGTGTGGCCACTTTGAATGACAGAAAGTACCCTTGGAGTAAATTTTGGGAGTAAGTCCTTGTCGCAGATCCTGAACAGGCAATTGAAAGATTACCAATAAAAATTTGTTGTTTCGGTTTTGGATGATATTAGCGTATTGTCTAAATCATTTGACGAACACCTTGGACACTTCACTCTGCTGGGCTTTACTGCAAACCCATAAAAGGTTTCCAGGGGCTAGGAAACAGTGCAAGTTTCTTATTAACAAGTACTTGTTTGTCCCGAGATACAGCAGGGCGTTGTAGCTGGCGACACCGGGCCTGAGGCGAAGTGTTAGGGGAACACAGGACCAGCCACCAGGCAAGAGGCGCCAGTTGCAATTAGAACAGCGGGAGGGACAGAAGGGGAAGCGCGAAGCGTCGGAAGCAGAGGTGATGATGTATGCGTGACGTGAGTTAGCACTAGTGGGCCCGCTCGGCCGTTAATAGCCGGCCGGTGATAATGAGGTCACGGGCACGCTAGGGGCTCAGGGCACGCCACACGCACGGCGGGAGCAGGCTGACCACTTTCCCGACACCATTCGCGTTAAGGTGCATATTTTGAGATAGGGCGCTTTGGAAAAAATCCGTTTCTAGATGTGTTGGGGGTGCTTTCTGAAATGGTGTTTCTAATGTGTATGACATCTTGAAAGCCCTCAACAGGCCTTGTCTGAAGTGCGTGTTCCTTTCGTAGATCAATAATGTGCACGCACGTTTAATGGTTTCGTGGAAAACAGTGAATTTCAAACACACTACTGCGCAGTTCGAGCCCCAGGCAGGCGGGAGCCATTTCAATTTCAAGCCCACATTAATTTACGGTTTCAAGTGTCGAAAACTAATATTTTTTATGATGCGTGCTGTTCTTATGTCAACACAATTCGCTGCCACGACCAATCAGTTGTAGCCTGTATGTTCAGCTACAGTAATATGAACCAATTATGACCTAGATTAGTAAGACGATTTGCAAATAATTTACCTACACGTAAGATAATTGGTCATCGATAGGGGCATCCGAATTTCGCGAAAAAAAAAACCGCAAATGCTAGATTTCAAAACCCTAAGGTAGAGACCTGAAAAATTCGCTGATTCATTTTGGGACAAGCTAGAATTCATATCTGTCCGCGAATCACACACTTACGGCATAGCAGAAACCTAATTCTGATTGGCCAGTCAAGTAAGAAAATGTCTTCTTAAGAAGATACCTCGTCAATAAGCAAAAGAAATTTGGTGGTAGGTATATCCGTAGGGGAGAGATCTGAAAAATTCGCGAGTTCAACGACCTGCAGGCCGAACTCTACAGTCTAATATACAAATATGCCGATGTCAACTGCACATTGGATGTCTGCTGCCACAGTGGAAGGCTACTATTGGGCCAGCGTTCTCCAGGAGGTTTCAAACACCATGTGGACCAATGTATAAAGTTATATAAACACGCGTGTTTTTAATTCTATATTCTCCCAAAATGAATCCGCGTATTATTCAGGTCTCTAGTCATTTCACACGAGCTACAGGTGATCGCCTGTATTCTCCTCTGAAGTAAAACCTGCCTCATTCTCTATTAGATTTCCATTATTGAAAAATTTTCATTTGTTCCTTACAACTAATAGTGTAGTGCAGTGTTTCTTAACGTAGGTTCCGCGGACCCCTGGGGGTTGCGAGTATATGTATAGAGGTCCGCAGTCTCACCTTTTGACCATTAACCGACAATAAACAAAGGCCACCAAAAATCTCGTAATCGCTACGCTTACTTAGCGCGACGAACGTGAGCCAGCGGGTGCAGGGGGTCCTTGAAAATTGTGCTTGATTTCCCAGTGGTCCGTGGCTGAAAAAGGTTAGGAAACGCTGGTGTAGTGAGTCGAATGTTCGTCAATTATAAGTGATTATATTTAGTTACGTAGAGCAGTATATTTCGTAAAATAGTTCTGATCTAAGACATACGTCACAATATTTGACGATTATTTAAAATGTTTCATTACTGATTATTTTATGTGACCTAAGCGAGTAGTAAAATACTAAAACTGTCATTGTTCACATATAGTAATGAAAACTATCATGCGTGAAAGTAGTTTCGGAATAAGATCAAAATAGGATCTGGAAGAAGTATTTTCAGGACAGGATAGACTTTAAATGCCAGTACGTTTAAAATGCATTTGTCACAAAAAAAATATTTTCTTATACCGGTTGATCAATTCCGTGTGATTTAACTCCTAGGCGTTTCACTCAACAAATATTTGGTTTGGAACTGTACTCATATCAGTACAACTCCCTACCGTATGTCAGCTCCAATATAAACGTCTGTGTTTGATGTAATTTGCAGCAGGGGTTTATGAAATAGAAGAATATGGCATCAAGCACGAATTATGTTTTCTTATTAGAGCGCGGGAGAGAGGGGAGATATTTGGGCGGCTCTCAACATTGGCGTCTTGAGAGCCGATGAGGGTGAAGTGAGGTGGGTATCCAGCAGTGCTGGAATGCAGGGGCGGGGAAAACCGGAGATCCCCGAGAAAACCCGCCGGCCAACGGCATCGTCCCGCGCGATTCCCACAGGCGAATATCCGGAGGCGACCCAGGTGAGGATCGAACCCGGTTCACCTATGTGGGAGGCAAGTAGTGTGATCACTACACCACCACGGTTCATCTTCTTATTGGTAGGGGCAGTGATATTTCGGTANTGTGGGAGGCAAGTAGTGTGATCACTACACCACCACGGTTCATCTTCTTATTGGTAGGGGCAGTGATATTTCGGTAGAAATTTCGAGACAAGATAGAGTCCAAAGCACTGTAGGCTCGTCCAGCTTGTTTGATTGGCTAAAAAAAATGTTCTGGCCCATGTCAACCGTTTGCGCACGAATCGCGAAGGTTCAGTGTCGGAGTTACTTAGTCCTGAGTGGCTTGGTCAAAGACGNTGTGGGAGGCAAGTAGTGTGATCACTACACCACCACGGTTCATCTTCTTATTGGTAGGGGCAGTGATATTTCGGTAAAAATTTCGAGACAAGATAGAGTCCAAAGCACTGTAGGCTCGTCCAGCTTGTTTGATTGGCTAAAAAAAATGTTCTGGCCCGTGTCAACCGTTTGCGCACGAATCGCGAAGGTTCAGTGTCGGAGTTACTTAGTCCTGAGTGGCTTGGTCAAAGACGAACACGGCACCAGCAGTCAATGGTGGTACAACAACAGCTGAGGTGTGTATATAGTATTGAAGTCTACTGTGTGCTCCGATTTTTACGCGAAAAGTCATTGGCCCTAGCTATTACTATAGCACTTCAACTGCGCTTCACAGTGTTTGAAATACACGTTTCGCTGACAAGTTATTAAACGTGCGTCAAATGTGATGAGCTAAGAACATAACACACACGTCGGAGCACACAGTAGACTTCAATACTATATACACACCTCAGCTCTTGTTATACCTCCATTGGCTGCTGGTGCCATGTCCGTCTTTGACCAAGCCACTCAGGACTAAGTAACTCCAACACTGAACCTTCGTGGTTCATGCGCAAATGGTTAACACTGGCCAGAACATTTTTTTGCCAATTAAAGAAGCTGAACGACCCTACAGTGCTTTGGACTGTATCTTGTCTTGAAATATTTTCGCGAAATATCACTGCCCCTAGTAATTTGCTATAATTAGAGCAACCTGTTTTTCGCGGAAAGATTTGCACGTAGGCTAGAATCCAACGTTCTATAGAATACGTGCAGTTCTCCTTCTGTTATTGGTCTCGTGTCTTTGTCGGGAGACAGTTCCTTATCTTAGTGGGCCAATCAGAATGAGGTAACGCTGACATGATACTGAGAGTACGTGATTCACGGCCAGACACCCAAAACGCGTGACAGTAAGAATCATCCGATCACAAAAGTTGGTCTTAGCTCTGCTGTTTTGGAGTACAAGTGGTCCTGTAGTCTTTTCACGAAAAAAAAGTGGCCCTGGCAATACCATTTCTTAATTTCTAATATAAATGTTTATGTAGATGAGCGGTGCTGTCATTGGGAGATACCTATGAACATTCGTGAAACAGAGAAACTCGATCCATGCAGGTTTGTCCCTGTTAAACAAAAACTTTCAAATAATATCCTGTCGCTAGAAACACTCGAACTTGGCCCTGAAATTGTTAATGGGTACATTCACGAACACTACACACAGTACTTATAATAAAGAACAAGAAAAAAAATTGTAACCTTCTCTCCGCTATGTTTTCTTCTACGCAGCTCTCGCAATGTTAAAACGCACTCGAGCTTTGCTAAAAAAAAAAAAAATTAAAAAAAATCAGAAAACTTAGTGCGAACACGCAGCGCAAGTGTAAATGTCCTCGGGGTTACAAAAAAAACGCGCGTAAGTACGTGGCCCGTTCTCTGTTTCCCAATAATGTCTCCGTCTCGCTCGCGTTGGAAGCAGCTTACGACTCTTTGAGATTCCTTCAAGCAATGCTTTCAATAGTAAAATACTTTGCTAAACACGTGAAAACTTTATACAAGTAATGAAGTAGCTGAAAATATTAAATAGCGTGAGACCATTCCAGCATCAATTTTTAGTAATTTAGGTAGGTTTTTTTTTTTTGTAATCTCATTTATATTATTTTTGATAGTTTATTCGGAGGCAGGTAGTAACTCAGTTTAGATTCTTCACAGCTACGTAATGTTTAAACATTTTATGATTTCCTGAAATAAGGTCATTTAATTTTTATCACGGCCAAAGAAAATAAATTATTAATTTCCATAACGCCGTTTATTTTTCTATGCAGTTTTGTTTAGTTAAATTTCTTTGATATGGGGTGGAAAAAAAAATGCATCGTTAGGGAACTTTGTGACAATGTTAGAAACGAAAGTTTGAGAAAACCGGAGAAAAGGAAACTTATTAAAGAAGAATGTTTCAATATAGGTGACATGAAGGAATGGGTTTAATTCTCAGAGCATGTAACTATATTCTACACGCATCGAGGACGACATCGAGGCATACGTGACTAGCGCCCGAGAGTGTATCGAGGCGAGGCCTTTCATGAAGATTTTGACGATCAGTGGAGTGGGAGATTGCTACCGAGATGGACGTGCAGATCCTGAGGTTGGAGGTTTTGTTGCAAGCTCAGCTTGAGAACGTATGAGAACTACAGCTCATTACGAGACACGTGAGTTATCAAATCTTTCGAAATATCTTCAACCACGCAAAACAAGAGTTCAACTTGCTCTGAGTACGGACTTATAAGAAGTTCACGTAGTGATGAGTTTCGGTAAAAGTTATTATTTAATCTGGGCTGCTTTAAATTTATATATGCCGGTGTGAAATTACGTAGTCCAAATTTTATCAGTAAACGACTTTATTGAAAATTTTAATCTTACGTTTAATTTTATGCGTACGCAAGAAATTAAGTAGTGGTGATTAATACCAAAAATGTAATAAACTATTGTAGTGAAATTTCTTCATCTCAGTCATAGTTTTATCTCACTTGTATAAAGTTTATCTCACATCACAGGCTTAAAATTACTGGAGTATTAAAAATGAGCACACGGGACTCATATAGAATTAACAATCACTGTATAACTATACACTAGCTGAAACCTCAAGGGGAACTAGTATCGGAGCACTTTTATTATGTACTTACACGCGTTGAATACAACACATTACAGTATATTTTAAACAAAAATGGTATAGTGGATTGGTATTTCATTAACAACTTCTGTCAACATTCAACAGAAATACTTATAGCGCATCTAATGTGAAAATTTCTAATAATAAATCATTCAATGTAACGATATATGTAGTTTCAGTTATGGTAGGAATACTCCTGGATAATGAATATTACAAACCGGAATTGAAGTATCAGACCCCTTGATTCCGAGTGGTTCGGAAGCTCTCCTAACCGTGTTGAGCTGTATTATAAAACATATTTAGCCTTGCCTGGCATGAACGTTTCAAAGAATGGCGAGATACGCACACGAAATATATACAGGCTGTTCCACGGCTCAACCGGCATACTTCGGCAGGGTGTTCTATAGATAATTTGCAAAACAAAATGCGATACACAAGTAGGTTAAGCAGCCCCATTTCACTGTTACGGGGATGTAAATGCAATAAAGACACAAATTGGAACATCTTAAATGCAATTGACCACATAAATGTTGCAAGTCCCACCCAAGCTGCTCAAAATGTGCCCAATCTGACCGTAAGTAGGCTGCTAGTGTGGCTGGCGTGGCCAGTCTGTGTAAGTGTGTCGAGGCGAGTGATTGTGCCACATTGCCAGGAAAGTTCACACGTGCAGAGTACGCAGACATTGGTGTTTGTTTACGGATGCTGTGACGGAGATGGGCGTGGTGCAGCAGCTGAGTATCCGCGCACGTGGATTGGAAGAGGTGGGCCAGTCCCATGGCCGGCGCGTTCCCCATACCTCTCCCCGTTGGACTTTTTCTTCTGGGGCTGCCTGAAGAGTAGGGTTTACAGCGGACGGTGATCACACACACGAGACCAATGCTACAGGCGATAACAGACGCCACTAATCAACTCAGAAATGAACTTGCAGGCATGCAGTGGATACACGCCTTGGTAGGCTACAACGTGTCGCAGTCTGTTAACATTCAGATGGTGCACGTTTTGAACAGTTCGTAACAGACACCCATCATGAATTTAGTCAGTCGTATTAATGACATTCAGTAATTCCAATTTGTGTTTTTATTGCATTTACGTCCCCTGTAACTCTGAAATTCGGCTGCATAGCCTACTTCTGTAAATTACAATTTTTGTTGCCAAATTATATGTATCTGGTCTGTATGAAACGCTATCGAAGTCGCGGAACAGCCTGTATAACCATTTCTTTTCGCACACTCACATACGAATTTCATTTCCTAGAAATACTCACACATGCCGACATGCTGAAAACAGTAAAATTTGCTAAACAAACAAAACGTGAAATATACTCAAAATTCGTAGCTCTACAAGAATAAAATTCATGCAGCTTGGCTATACAGTGACTTTAATAACTGATAAAATTAATTTATGAAACACTGATTTGGCTAAATAAAAATTTTAATATAATAACCGAATATTATCTCAAATATTATAAATGGAAATTAAACTCCAGAAAATGTCTCATCCTTAAAACGTACGACACTAGCAAGTATGTATTGTGTTTCTCTATAAAAGGTTTTAGCCAAAAATATTTAACTTTATTAAGCTTCTCAGCGGTAGATAATTAAGACTCAAAATAAATGATCTCAAGTCCTACCCACACGTAATGTATAGGTTGGTAAACAAAATAAAATAATAAGCTTGACTGTAGAAATTCTGCCAGTGAAAAGCTAAATTGCTGTAAAAAAAAAATTTCAACTTATCTGTTGCGTAGCATAGTTCTTTATGAGTTCCAGTTTCACAAATTTCCAAAAAAAATTCTGACAGTTCATCTGGAAAGAATTATTAATACTGGTATCTTATTTCTTTTAAAAAAATTAAAATATTTTTGAGATAGTATTCTGAATAGCTTGCTAATGTCGTGTTTTATCTTTTTTTTTTTTTAACTCTATTTTCCTTGTTACCACATAATATCCTGCCATATTTCCTTTATTACAACTAACTTCTTAATTTAATCATCGCTAAATTACTCCTTCTTCCATACTGCATTTAAAGACAATAAACGAAACAGCCATAATTTTGCGTTTAAACAAAAATTGGAATATCATCAAAAAACATCTTAAGCATTGCTATTAATATAAATAAATTCTCACACTTCTTATTATAGAATCAAAACTAAAAATAGGTTTAAATAAAATAGCTAGTGCTCTGAATGGAACTGCACAGCGAAAGTATTCAAATAAATATGTCTATTCTTTCAAACGTTATAACGTAATTTTTCCTCATTTTGGGTAATACGCAAATTAATTCTCCAACATATGCTCGACTTAATACGACTGTTGGAAAACGCACAATGCAAGATATTTTTTAAAACACTACAATTTTACCTTGTCACACAGATGTACCCCATAATGTATATTCTTGCACACTCTCGAGTCGCTGTAAGTTGTTCATTGGCTTTTGCCTCATTAATACATATTCTCCTTGTACACTCGGCCACGCGATATTGAGCCACCACGCTGATACATGTCCATTGCTTCCGTATCCATGGAAACACGTCACGCTTATGACATACGTAATATGTACTACCACATCACCCCTCTTACAATTTCATCACCCTGAACGATAGCTTCTATTACAGTCTGTCCACCGATATTTTTTTTAGAATATAACCTCATATAAACTTAGTTTTTCAAAGAATGCAAATGTGACGATTACTGTAATAAACCAGTTACACACGCCCATAACACATTCACACAGATTTACCGAGGATCAGGAAGCCACGGTCAGAGTTCAGCATATTTTATTTACTACATAGTTAAAATATGAAATTGATTACATTCAGTTCAAAGTATCCCAGGTCCATATGCAACTAGTGAGAATAGATTCTCATCAGTAACTACGAAACACTCATACTGGTAGCAGTCTCATTGTACGTCCATCACTCACCAAAGGATGCTCTTCTTATCAGGCGAAGTACAACATAGGTTCCTCATGAGTAGGGCCCCGTGACTTTTCGCGTAAAAATCGGAGCACACAGTAGACTTCAATACTATATACACACCTCAGCTCTTGTTATACCTCCATTGGCTGCTCGTTCTGTTTCCGTCTTTGACCAAGCCACTCGGGACTAAGTAACTCCGACGCTGAACCTTCGTGATTCGTGCGCAAACGGTTAATACGGACCAGAACATGTTTTAGCCAATCAAAGAAGCTGGAACCCCACAGTGCTTTGGACTGTTTCTTGTCTCGAAATATTTTCGCGAAATATCACTGCCCCTACTCATTTTCTTTTCAGTTAACGAGTGAGCGAAATAAACTTTTCACTTGTATGTGAGCACTTTTAATATCAGTATTAAAAAACTGTGACGTGCACGCTATTGCACATTTCGTAATTAGACGGATGGTCAGACATGACAGAAAATAGCAAAAAAATTTTGAGCCAACATATCTTCAATAACAATGACACTAGTTTATTTTTTCATTATTGTATGGGCAAGGTTTCAACTCTGCTAAGTTGTTCGCAGACCAATCACAAACGTTCTGTCTTGTAGTAACAGAATCCCCATTGGTCCAGTGAAATGGGATTGTATCTTCATACGAGGGCAAATCAAAATATAAGCTACACTTCCACGTTATGGCCATGTATGAAACCACCTATACATAGGCAACACGGCTATGTCAATATACAATGTAAGTTCACTTTTCCACATAGGCCCCAAGCGACTGTAAACATTTCTCTGAACGGTCAACCAACTTTTCGATTCCGGATGGGCAGACATCTCCTCGAGCGTTATGTAACCACCCGGAGACAGCTGCTTTCACCTCCTCATCGTTGAACCGGTTGCGTAAAGCAATTAAAGAGAAGCGCCGGGGAAAATTGAGCGCCGGTGTGATTTTGTTGCACGATAACGCAACACCTCACACGACCCGCCAAAGGTCCGAACTGCTGCAGCGATTCTAGTGGGAGGTATGGCAACATCCCCCATACAGTCCAGACTTAGCGCCATGCGATTTTCATGTTTTCGGTAAGCTGAAAAAGGATCTCGGTGGACGACGATTCCGAAACGATGAGGAGATGAAAGCAGCTGTCCCCGGGTGGTTACATAGCGCTGGAGGAGATTTCTACGCATCCGGAGTCGAAAAGTTGGTTGACCGTTCCGAGAAATGTTTACAGTCTCTTGCGGACTATGTGGAAAAGTGAACTTACATTGNTTAAAACGTACGACACTAGCAAGTATGTATTGTGTTTCTCTATAAAAGGTTTTAGCCAAAAATATTTAACTTTATTGAGCTTCTCAGCGGTAGATAATTAAGACTCAAACGAAATGATCTCAAGTGCTACCCACACATAATGTATAGGTCGGTAAACAACATAAAATAATAAGCTTGACTGTAGAAATTCTGCCAGTGAAAAGCTAAATTGCTGTAAAAAAAAATTTCAACTTATCTGTTGCGTAGCATAGTTCCTTATGAGTTCCTGTTTTACAAATTTCCAAAAAAATAGTGACAGTTCATCTGGAAAGAATTGTTAATACTGGTATCTTCTTTCTTTTAAAAAAATTTAAATATTTTTGAGATAGTATTCTGAATAGCTTGCTAATGTCGTGTTTTATCTTATTATTTTTTTTAACTCTATTTTCCTTGTTACCACATAAGATCCTGCCATATTTCCTTCATTACAACTAACTTCTTAATTTAAACATCGCTAAATTACTCCTTCTTCCATACTGCATTTAAAGAGAATAAACGAAACATCCATAATTTTGCGTTTAAACAAAAATTGGAATATCATCAAAAAACATCTTAAGCATTCCTTTTAATATAAATAAATTCTCACAATTCTTATTATAGAATCAAAACTAAAAATAGGTTTCAATAAAATAGCTAGTGATCTGAATGGAACTGCATAGAGAAATTATTCAAATAAATATGTCCATTCTTTCAAACGTTATAACGTAATTTTTCCTCATTTTGGGTAATACGCAAATTAATTCTCCAACATATACTCGACTTAATACGACTGTTGGAAAACGCACAATGCAAGTTATTTTTTAAAACACTACAATTTCACCTTGTCACACAGATGTACCCCATAATGTACAGTCTTGTACACTCTCGAGTAGCGGTAATATGTTCATTGGCTGTTGCCTCATTACAACATATTCTCCTTGTACACTCGGCCAAGCGGTATTGAGCCACCACGCTGATACATGTCCATTGTTTCCGTATCCAAGGACACCCGTCACACCTATGCCATTCGTAATACCACCACTTCTCGCCTCTTACAATTTCATCATCCTGAACGATAGCTTCTATTACAGTCTGTCCACAGATATTTTTTTTAGGATATAACCTCCTATGAACTTAGTTTTTCAAAGAATGAAAATGTGACAATTACTGTAATAAACCAGTTACACACGCCCATAACTCATTCACACAGATTTACCGAGGATCAGGAAGCCACGGTCACTGTTCAGCATATTTTATTTACTAAACAGTTAAAATTTGAAATTGATTACATTCAGTTCAAAGTATCCCAGGTCCATATGCAACTGGTGAGAATAGATTCTCATCAGTAACTACGAAACACTAATACTGGTAGCAGTCTCATTTTACGTCCATCACTCACCAAAGGATGCTCTTCTTCTCAGGCGAAGTACAACATAGGTTCCTCATGAGTAGGGACCCCGTGACTTTTCGCGTAAAAATCGGAGCACACAGTAGACTTCAATACTATATACACACCTCAGCTTTTGTAATATCTCCATTGGCTGCTGGTGCCGTGTCCGTCTTTGACCAAGCCACTCAGGACTAAGTAACTCCGACACTGAACCTTCGTGATTCGTGCGCAAACGGTTAACAAGGACCAGAACATTTTTTAGCCAATCAAAGAAGCTGGAACCCCACAGTGCTTTAGACACTATCTTGTCTCGAAATCTTTTCGCGAAATATCACTGCCCCTACTCATTTTATTTTCAGTTAATGAGTGAGCGAAATAAACGTTTCACTTGTATATGAACACTTTTAATATCAGTATTAAAAAACTGTGACGTGCACGCTATTGCACATCTCGTAATTAGACGGATGGTCAGAGATGACAGAAAATGGCAAAAAATTTTTGAGCCAACATATCTTCAATAACAATGACACTAGTTTATTTTTTGATTATTGTATTGGCAAGGTTTCAACTCTGCTAAGTTGTTCGCAGACCAATCACGAACGTTCTGTCTTGTAGTAACCGAATCCCCATTGGCCCAGTGAAATGGGATTGTATCTTCATACGAGGGCAAATCAATAAATAAGCTACACTTCCACGTTATGGCCATGTATGAATCCACCTATACATAGGCAACACGGCTATGACAACATACAATGTAAGTTCACTTTTCCATATAGTCCCCAAGAGACTGTAAACATTTCTCGGAACGGTCAACCAACTTTTCTATTCCGGATGCGTAGACATTTCCTCCGGCGCTATGTAACCACCCGGAGACAGCTGCTTTCACCTCCTCATCGTTTAACCGGTTGCGTAAAGCAATTGAAGAGAAGCGCCGGGGAAAATTGAGCGCCGGTGTGATTTTGTTGCACGATAACGCAACACCTCACACGGCCCGTTAAACGTCCGAACTGCTGCAGCGATTCAAGTGGAAGGTATGGCAACATCCTCCATACAGTCCAAACTTAGCGCCATGCGATTTTCATGTTTTCGGTAAGCTGGAAAAGGATCTCGGTGTACGATGATTCCGAAACGATGAGGAGGTAAAAGCAGCTGTCTCCGGGTGGTTACATAGCGCTGGAGGAGATGTCTACGCATCCGGAATCGAAAAGTTGGTTGACCGTTCCGAGAAATGTTTACAGTCTCTTGCGGACTATGTGGAAAAGTGAACTTACATTGTATGTTGTCATAGCCGTGTTGCCTATGTATAGGTGGTTTCGTACATGGCCGTAACGTGGAAGTGTAACTTATTTATTGTTTGCCCTCGTACATACATGACAGCCAATAAGGAAAGAAGACAGTCGGGCCCGTGTGCAGTACGTTGAATCCTAGCAAACAGTCATTTTTTCCCGCGATGAACCATCGTCTCTACGTATGTTTGGTGCCGCTACAAGCTGAACATCGCGGCAAGAAGATAGTGTCGATGGTTCTCGAGACGTGCTCATACTGCAGTGGATTGCCATCAAGGCTCAATATGATGTACACCAATTTTCGTCTTCTGCGCATGTCCCAAAATCGAATCGCTCATCGTCAGCACAAGTGCCAAAGTCAAGCAGCCAACACTGACTAACGAGTTTGTTTACAAGTGAATTTTCAAAAGAGACGCGCTTTTATAGGTCACTGTAGAAAATTGTTCTGGTAAACTTCCTAACATGTAATGGAAGTTTTTAAATTATACGTAGTGTGGGATNCGTGGAAGTGTAACTTATTTATTGTTTGCCCTCGTACATACATGACAGCCAATAAGGAAAGAAGACAGTCGGGCCCGACTGAATCCTAGCAAACAGTCATTTTTTTCCCGCGATGAACCATCGTCTCTACGTATGTTTGGTGCCGCTACAAGCTGAACATCGCGGCAAGGAGATAGTGTCGATGGTTCTCGAGACGTGCTCATACTGCAGTGGATTGCCATCAAGGCTCAATATGATGTACACCAATTTTCGTCTTCTGCGCATGTCCCAAAATCGAATCGCTCATCGTCAGCACAAGTGCCAAAGTCAAGCAGCCAGCACTGACTAACGAGTTTGTTTACAAGTGAATTTTCAAAAGAGACGCGCTTTTATAGGTCACTGTAGAAAATTGTTCTGGTAAACTTCCTAACATGTAATGGAAGTTTTTAACTTATACGTAGTGTGGGATATTTACCGTACATTAGTATGCAAATACGGAAGTGTTTAGCACGGCTGCTATGTAGCTTTGGTAATGACAATACCCATTTTATTGATTCATAAACATGTTTAGGAGTGATACCACGTTTGTGTGAGGAACAACTTCACCACAACAGTTTTCATATCTAACCTAAACACTGCTGTGGTAAATTTCCAAACTGTTTCTTAGACTGTGAATGAAATACTTGTTATAAATAAAATACACTGTCGTTGCATATATAGGTTGTCAAAGAGCAAGTGTTACAAATTAGTAATAGTGGTGCGTGAGATGGAATATAAAATATTTTATTACGGTACGTAAATCGTTCTGAAGACTTCGTTGCTGAGAGCCGCCCAAATCTCTCAACTCAACTTGTTCACTCCTCTGCTTCCTGTTTATTACTGACTCGCAGTAAGTCTGAGTACGTCTAACGAACAGCTGTCCAAATATAATCGCAAGGGTCACCCCATTTTCTTTAAATGAGTTGCTCTCAAGCAGAACTTTCAATGTCAAACGCGCACACTTAAAGGTTCCGTTGGTTATCGGTCGCGTATCATCCTAAGAACACATTATGTTAATTTGACTGGGCCAGTCAGAATTAGGCTACTCTGGTAATTAATGTATGTGATTCGCGGACAGGTGCAGCAGTTAGAATTATCCTATCGCGAAAGTGGATTTGAGTTAAGTGTTTGAAATAAGACCGGAGAGATTTTCACGAAAATCGGATGTCCCTAATAATACCACAATTAGAATTAAGGTTTTGATCTCTACCCTGGCACAGAATGATTAAACGATTAGGCGAAATAATTCGAGCTATGAGAATTTGTATTGTAACAGTATTTTGTATTGNACACATTATGTTAATTTGACTGGGCCAGTCAGAATTAGGCTACTCTGGTAATTAATGTATGTGATTCGCGGACAGGCGCAGCAGTTAGAATTATCCTATCGCGAAAGTGGATTTGAGTTAAGTGTTTGAAATAAGACCGGAGAGATTTTCACGAAAATCGGATGTCCCTAATAATACCACAATTAGAATTAAGGTTTTGATCTCTACCCCGGCACAGAATGATTAAACGATTAGGCGAAATAATTCGAGCTATGAGAATTTGTATTGTAACAGTATTTTGTATTAGCAAATTATGTCATTTTATTGTTTATAATCTTCTGAGAAAAAAGTTCGTGCAAATCCGTATTTTAGATTATTATTTAGCGGTTTATCTTGGCCGATGTACTGAGAGAAGTTGTTAGACCAATTTCAATGACGGGGCTATCGCATGAGGGACAGCAGTTTTGAAAAGGTAAATAGGAAAGGCTTTAATAAGAACTTACTTAATGTGGAGCCGGAAAATCCTCGAATGTACGGTGGACAATGGAGTTCAGCCTGTTTGTCATTGTTAATGTACCTGGCAGCCCGCCGCCGTCGACAACTCAACTCATGTGCGTCCCCTCCCATAATGCTCCTGTGCTGTTATGGTGGTCACGTCGAACAGTCCGTCATCTGATTACCGTGTAATTGGTCTCAATTAGCGAGAAACCCTCCTCAACCCGCGGAACGGCCTTCCGTGACGTATGAAATGCTGCTGAAGGACAATCTCGCGCTCTATGCAGTCGGTGAATATTACACCTAGCATGGTGGCTGCATGGTCTACACGGGCTTGTGACTCTTTTAGCCAACCGTGCTTTATTGCGTTAGCGAAAACAATTACTTTAAGTGGGCACACGTGTTAAATTAATGTAAACTGAAGGAAAACCTTACGTCGAAAATATGCTCCCATAATTGACTGGGTGACATGAAGAAGGGAAATATTCCATGTGGAGAAACTTTTGGGAAACACGAAAAACCATTCGACTTTTAATTTAACTGTCAATAGCGAAAACCTACAATTTCAAAGATGACATAAAGGACCAAAGTAACAATGGTAACATGGTGCGATTTAAATATTCTACATATTCTGTATATAAAAGTGAGTTATATATGTAGGAATATTTAAGTTTTCTAACTCAATGAATTAACATGCTGGGAAAAAAAGTATTACAGTACCCGCGATAATGATTACTCAAATATATTAACATGAGGCCTATAATGAACATAACTATTATTTTACATGTCCTCGGATTCAACAAACGAGGTAAAAATTACTTACAAAATATCGTAATGCTGTAAAAGCAAGTTCATCTCACACACAAAGCTGGAGACTTAGTAGCCATACTCCTCGTCCACATGAGAAGTAGGCCACAACGACATCTGTCGTCAGGAACATCATGGACGATTTTTGCAATATCGTTGAGCTTTTCCTTCTCGATGGGAATCATCTCGCCGTGCTCACTGATGGAAGTAAGGGCAACCTCGCCAACCTTGTACATCCCTCACCGCCCTTATACACCCCTCACCACTATTTTACACTAATCACCTCCCTTATACACCCCTCACCACTATTTTATACTAATCACCTCCCTTATACACCCCTCACCACTATTTTATACTAATAACCAACCTTGTACACCCCTCACCACCCTTGTACACATCAAAGTCATCACTGAGAAGACCATCAATGAAGTCATGACCAGTTGCGTAACCATTCTGTTCTTCAATGAACGTAGAATGTTCGTATTTGGCTATTTGGAAGCTTCCTTTGCTTCGCTGACCTCTGGTGGTTTTCTTGGGAAACTATTGCCAACACGCCTTGAAGTTAACTACTTCGTGAGTGNCTTTCACAATCTTTTTCTGGCCGCAGCGATGTCAAAGATGTGATGTTTTACCGGATTCCCGATATTAACGGTACACTCGTGAAATGGTCGTACACGAACATCCAAATGAGATCGCTACCTCTGAGATGCTATTTCTCATCTCTCGTGTACCGACTATAACACCACGTTCAAACTCACTTAAATCTTAACAACCTGCCATTGTAGCAGCAGTAATCGATCTAACTGCCGACCGCATCGCGTTACTCTGATTGGTTCCATATCTCTGTTTTTTGCATACGCACGCATATGCCAGTTTTTTTGGCTCTTCAGTGTAATAAGAGATTTGAAAAATTCGTGGATTCATTTCTGGGGATGATAGAATTCAAAACACGTGTGTTAATAAAACTTCAGCTATTGGTCTACGCGGTGTTTGACACCTCCCGAAGAAGGTTGGCCCAATCGTCACCTTTTACTGTGACAGCAGACAACCAATGTGCAGTTGAGATCGGCGTATATGAACATAAGACTGGAAAGTCTAGCCTGCAGGTCATTGAACTCGCGAATTTTTCTGGTCTCTACTTATAATCGCTTCTTCTGAAGTAAAATCTGCATAATACTTGCCACTCGGCATTATGTTGATAGAGAACTGGCCAGTATTTAACGGTGCTGTGGGATCCAACATGACTGTTGTATCTAAGTGTAAATAACGCGACCAACAGAACTTGCTGCTGTGCAGTCGAGAATACAAGCGACTCGATTCTACCTGGTGTTTAATTGTAAGAAAATCTCAAAGTTTTGACCAGGATAAGTCCCCGTCATTTTCCGCTTATGGAATATTAATAACAAATCCTTGCATTAGGTACACTCCANTTTTGACCAGGATAAGTCCCCGTCATTTTCCGCTTATGGAATATTAATAACAAATCCTTGCATTAGGTACACTCCAAAAATGTTCTGTGTTTTTAAAAAGAACTTTTTAGAAAAAATTTGCCAAGAATATTTTTTGTAAACAAACACATTAATTAAGGCTAATTTTACAAAACGTTTACTAGTAATAAGTAAAATTACAGTTTAATTCAAATATGCAAGTATTACAGACTTAAAAGTTTATTATAAACACGGTACTACATAAACTGTTTTGAATGTTTCATGAAACTATGTGCAATAAAGATATAATATTTCAGATGAAGAGTTGTGATGATAGTATTATATACATATTTTAATGATATCTTCCAAAGTTTGAGTTGCTTAGATACCGCTGTCAGAATCGTTATTGGAACTGCCCGCAAGGAAAAGAATCACTTTTTACTTCTCATCAGTTATTAATAAAAAACTAAGAAAGGTCGTGGATATGTTACAATTTGATAAAGCTTGATAAGGCATATTCACAAGTTTTGTTCAACAAATTGTGTTATGCCATTTTAGTTGGAATTTACGGAAGAAATTTATAAATTCAAAATTGTGTTAACAGATAACTCTTAACTTTGAGCTGTCACATTGTATGTTTCATAGAAGTTTAATAGATAAAGGCCTATAATTTTCTCATTATTATCTGTAATTATCCTACACTTTAAAGTCTTACGTATGTGTGCGTATGCATGTGTGTTTATGTAAATACACTGAAGAGCCAAAAATAACTGGCACACCTGCCTAATATCATGTAGGGCCCCCGCGAGCACGCAGAAGTGCCNCAGATAACTCTTAACTTTGAGCTGTCACATTGTATGTTTCATAGAAGTTTAATAGATAAAGGCCTGTAATTTTCTCATTATTATCTGTAATTATCCTACACTTTAAAGTCTTACGTATGTGTGCGTATGCATGTGTGTTTATGTAAATACACTGAAGAGCCAAAAATAACTGGCACACCTGCCTAATATCATGTAGGGCCCCCGCGAGCACGCAGAAGTGCCGCAAGACGACGTGGCATAGACTCGACTAATGCCTGAAGGAATGCAGGAGGCATTGAAATCTGCGCCAATTTGAGAAAGGGTTGCACGTCTGTCACGTTTAATGATTCTCGTCAGTCATCGGTTGTCCCGTTCTTTAACGATCTTTTTTCCGGCCACAGCGATGTTGAAGATGCGATGTTTTACCGGATTCCCGATATTCACGGTACACTCGTGAAATGGTCGTACGCGAACATCCAAATGTTATCGCTACCTCGGAGATGCTATGTTCCATCTCTCGTGCGCCAACTATAACGCCACGTTCAAACTCACTTAAATCTTGATAACCTGCCATTGTAGCAGCAGNCATACGCATACCTGCATGGCGTCTGCCTTAGTAACTTGCTGACCTGATGAGTGCGTCTCGTTCAAACTCACTCAGGACATGTTGAGTAACTGTAGCTCTGCGTCATATTCAATGTAAATTAAATATGTTTGAATTTTCTTGTGTGTCTAACTTATAAACCAGAGTTTAGCAGATTCCTCTTAACACAGCACGTTTAAGATCTATACCGTTTCTCTAGACATCCACATGACATAGAAAAAGGTATTTTGTAAAAGTAGACAGGCGTGGCTAACTTCTCGTCGAAAGCGAGGTCATTAGAGACTGAGCAAGTTGCTGAGAGCGGCAGAAACGGAGAATGTATGAGCCATGGTCTTTCGTANAAGCGAGGTCATTAGAGACTGAGCAAGTTGCTGAGAGCGGCAGAAACGGAGAATGTATGAGCCATGGTCTTTCGTAAGGAACCATCCCAGCAATCGCCTGGAGTGATTTCGGGATACCATGGGTTGCCGGACCGGGATTCGAACCAGGTCTTCCCGAAGTCGAGTCCGAAGTTTAAACATTCAGCCACCTCGTTGGGAGGTATTTCGTAAAGGTAATTAGAGCTAAGACATATTATACAATACGCTTAACTGTGTATCATCTTTNCTCGTTGGGAGGTATTTCGTAAAGGTAATTAGAGCTAAGACATATTATACAATACGCTTAACTGTGTATCATCTTTTTACATTTGCGTTCGGACGATGCAATTTTAACATGGCGTATTTATTTACAGACGGATCACAGACCTACAGTTCCAGGTGAGAGAGTGAGTGAAGATATTTGGGTGGCTCTTGAAATTGACGACTTGAGAGTCGATTAAGGTGAAGCGGAGTGAGTATGGAGCATTGCTGGAACGCAAGGGCGGAGGATACGGNACTTGAGAGTCGATTAAGGTGAAGCGGAGTGAGTATGGAGCATTGCTGGAACGCAAGGGCGGAGGATACGGGATATCCCTGAGAAAACCTGGTGACCAGAGGCATCGTCTAGCACGACTCCCACATGCGAAAACCCGGGGGTATTTTGATTTTTCAGTCATCCAGATGTATATATTTTAATTTTACCTGGATTTGGTATAATTTTACACATAATTTCACATGAAAGAGGAAAAAAAGAAGTATTCGGAAATTTTGGCATAATTTTTGCTATAGGAGCGTTTGGTTTATAAGGGTTTGTAGTTTGAGCTCATCACATATTTACAGTAGGAATAGATGTAGATACTCGAGCATACTTTACTTCAGATACAATAATTATTGCAGTACCTAATGGAATTAAAAAATTTTGTTTATTAGCTACAATATATGGATCTAAATTAACACTAAGTCCATCATGTTTATGAGCAATAGGTTTTGTATTTCTATTTACACTAGGTGGATAAACAGTAATTGTATTATCAAATTCATCTATCGACATTACATCACACGACACATATTATTGCCCATTATTGTAGTAGCCCATTTTCATTAAGTATTATCAATAGGAGCCCTATTTGCTATTATAGCAGGTTTTATTCAATGATTTCCATTATTTACTGGTTTATTAATAAACCCATCGTGACTTAAAATACAGTTTACCACAATATTTATTGGTCAAATTAGTCATAAACGAGAGGTACAAAAACTTTCACAAAACAGGCCAACGTAAAAGTAGACGCCCAGCAACACCGGGTACTGAGTCCTCGCTGTTTACCGGACAGGCCATAAGTATCTTGTAAATGCAACATTTCCTTGAAGGTACAAAGTTCTCTTCCAGTACTGGCGGAGGCTTAGATTGGCGCCATTTTCATAACGGGAAAATGGCAATATCTCCACCAGTGGTGAAGAATGGGCGATTCTGTTGATGTAAGAGTATTCGATCCCTTCTGTTGACACAAAGCACGTTTCATCTGTAAGTTCTTGTCGGTGTCAACCAGTGGACTCCTGTCTCGGTGCACAGAAAAAAGTCAAACGTTTTCGCAACAAAAAAAATTGCTTTTGGGATATTTATTTAAACGTTTATGTTGTAGTGAAATAAATTACATTGTGGCAAAGTTAATAATATTAACCGTTTACCAAGTCCTATAATACCACTATAATGCAAATATACTGTTGAGGTGTTAATGTTAATAAAGTCATTAAAGTAATGTTGCTGCATCCAGAAATTGTATTACTGTAAAAATTACAGCAAAAACTAAATATCANTATAAAGTCATTAAAGTAATGTTGCTGCATCCAGAAATTGTATTACTGTAAAAATTACAGCAAAAACTAAATATCATGTGTTATTGCAAAAATTAAAGCAATTTCCAACAAACACATGTTTACACTGACTTGACGCTGTAAAATGGCGGATAATAGTGAACAGCGACAACCTCGTAAAATTAAACCACTATGTTTAATTTTTAAAGCACAGTGTGAGATCTAAATGTAGCTCAGACCAACTCTCAAGCCTGGCAATACTGTTTACACGTGCCAATTATGCATATATTTATAGAGCATAAAAGTATTTCCACGTAAAGAAACAGAGCTTCGGTTGGTCGTTATGTTGTACTGGATACCCACAGTATAAAACAACGTCAGACATGTTGGTCGGGCATCAGGATCCGCAAAGCGGAGAACGTCAAGAATTCAAGCCACGGGCGTGGTTCACCTCCCAGCCATCAGTTTTTTTTTNCAGGATCCGCAAAGCGGAGAACGTCAAGAATTCAAGCCACGGGCGTGGTTCACCTCCCAGCCATCAGTTTTTTTTTCGTTGGTAATATTTATTCCCATGAAAAAATAATTACACTTAATTTATTTTACATCAGAATGATTTTTAAAACAAAACACAATACAAAACATTTTTAGAANTGGTAATATTTATTCCCATGAAAAAATAATTACACTTAATTTATTTTACATCAGAATGATTTTTAAAACAAAACACAATACAAAACATTTTTAGAAAATATGTGAACATTGATACAACACAAAATTTGTTTTGCCTCAACATATACACCATCTTAATGCCGGATGTATAAGTCGTTAACGTAACTTAAGATAACGCTACTGCGATAACAACGCATACATATGAATATATCGGGTAGAGGTGTGGAAACTGAATACGGTGTAAATGCAGATGTTTGACAAAAGAACACTCACAAATAATACTACAAAAATCAATTATTAAAAAATATGGTATTACTATAAAAATATTATCTTTCTACAGGGAATCATAATCCAACAGAGCGGTTTCAACCAAAGAGTGAAATTTAATTAATATCCTTGTTACCAAATTGCTTCCTACGTGAAATCAATTTTCAAACATGTTTTCGTTTTTGGCCTCAGCCCCGCTCGTGACTGATATACGCAATTAACTTTATGCCTGGCAATTTAAATTTAAAATTTTTAAATTTCAGAAGAAAAATTAATTAATTGGTCTCTCTTCTACAGACAAGCTCAGGGTATTACGAAAAGAGATAATGCTAGGGCGTCCGTAGTTAAATTGGCTAGGGTCAGTTCAAGTTTAAAATAAAATTCGCCTCTTCTCCTTTAAAAAAAAAGAGTTGTTGACTTGGCTGATTATATATTAATATTCAGAGATATGGACGTTCTTGAAGTTCTGGGCGATCTGGTCGTCAGCAGTAGTAATGTCCTGGATGCGGCAGGACATTTCCTCCCGGCTTCCCTAATAGGCTATCGATAGAGACCTGAAGAATTCGCTTTTTCATTTCGGGACAAGCTAGAATTTGAAACCTCGTACGTTTGTATTGCTAATGCTATTGGTCCACTCGTTAGTTTACACCTCCTGGACAACTCTGGGCCAATAATAAATGCACAGTAAAATGCAAATCGAATCACCGTATTCCGCTAATACAACAAGCAACCAATGAACAGTGATATTTGCATGATTTTACATACGACAATGGATTATAGCATAAAGATCGTTGAACTCGCGAATTTTTCAGGTCTCTAGCTATCGATAACCTAGGGCTAATGGAGTCCCGGCATATTTATACACACCGCGGTAGTTCGACCTATTTCAACCCTTAAAATTACGCGGGTGGCGAGCGATTCAGGCCTGCTTCTTCCTGTTCTTGTTCTCGTGTCTTCGTCTCTTTCGAGACGTCCTGCTTGCAGTTGCCAACTGGTGCCTTTAAAATAAAAAAAACAATAAAAATCCCTGCGGACTGAACCCACGCGGGTCAAATTCCTGCCGTCGAAAACCAGGATGTCTAAAACTCTCATTCAAATACTTAATAAAATAACGCCGTCGAAAACTGACCAATCAGGAGCGTGCTTTAGGCATGAATTATTCATCACATCTCTTAGTTACCATGGTAACGGATCAAAAATTGCTCATAACCTTTTGCCTTCTAAACACATGACAAGTACAACAGACTGGAAAGACATATAAATGTGCTGTACTACAAAACAAAATCTGAAAGTTATGCGAACAGTGAATTTACATTATAATTAAGGTAATAAATGTGACAATAGATAATAACATACGTTAAATCAAATTACACTTTGAAAATGCATAAATAAATAATTAATAAAAATATGCACGTGGCACAAATTTGTAACGTTACAATAAGTATTCTGACAATTATGAAAGAATAAGTACTTGGCTGAACACTGTTTCACAACTGATATTCATGCTCACAGTGTTCTTACGTGTAAGTATACGTTTATCTATTAACTTTACAGGCTTTCAGTAGAAAATGAGATATTTTAGCTGCATGTGCATTTATCTGTGTACTGGGAAGCGAAATATCTGCTTAGCTTACGCAGTGGTTTAATTGTTTCACTGAACGTCCATAAAGGTGATTTCCTCAGTGTTTTGTGTTTAAATGAAACCGATTTCATTGTTACTTAACAAACTATTTGACAGCATTTTATTTTATTTTAATAATCACTATCTACAAATTATTTCGAACGACTCAGATATATTACGAAATATATATAACACACAGTGAACTTTAATCTAAAGAGGTTATGCTTAAAATACCTTCTCCAACAGATAAATAAAATTATAGACCTTAAAACGATAACCACCCAAAGAATAATTAAGAAATGTCTTTACAATTATGTGATTTATTCAACGAATGTAAATTTAAGTTAAATTTGTGGACGTCATTCTACCTTGTATGCAAATGGCAACAGAGCAGACTCAACGAAATGGCCTGCAGCTAGTTTATATATTCACAGAATGTATCATGTTTCTTGAAATCTTTCTTAACTTGTTTATAAATGCTACAATTGGCCAGTAACGAAAAGTTTATATTCGGCACAGCTCATTTTAGTCTCTCTCTTTGCTACATATTCCAATCTGTGAAACGTAGCGATTGTGATGTCTACCGCCAGTGGCCTCACCCGGAGGCTGTGAGGTCTGTAATTTCGTTGGTAACTCTCCTACCTGCTGCTTGGAAGAAAGCAACTCGAACACACCAACAGTAGAAGTAGGGTTTATTCTACACAGGTTAGGTATATCAATGATTTTAGTTTGGCAACTAAAGCTTTTCGCCACTAGGTAAGCGCTAGTGCCGCAATTGTATGAGAATTTCTCTATTTTCTGCATTAAAAAAAAACAAACATATCACAATAATCTTCAATAAAATATAAAATAACCATTTAACAATGTAAACACTTTCTCTTTCATTATTCACGAAGCTTAAAATTTTAATTTATAGTGACCTTTTTGGAACACTGCGCACCTAGCGGCGGAAATTTTCCCTTTGCCAAACTCTCCCATAAGAAAACTCGTTTTGTTCCCAACTTGAGCAGAAATAACCTTACTATAAGTAAAGAGGTCCGGCCAAAACCTACAGTATATTCACGGTTTCGTCAAACGTTTTGATTCTAACCTTTGAAAAATCACCTCATGTATAACGTGTTTAGTTGTTTCATTTAAGTAAAATGTATCACAAGCGTTTTATACTTCAGTTAACATAACATTCGATAGTTTTCTGTTAAATTGGATTCTTACATATACTTAAACTATACATTTTAATATATAATTTATACTTGATATTAATAAAAACAGTGAGAAAACAGGTGTATTGGCAATGCCTAGCAAGAAATAGTTCTCACGCAAAATATTATTAAGGTGATACCGCACAAATAGGGTGTGTTGTCTGTCTGGTGTACTTTTCTAAACTTGGTTAAGCTTTGTTTGTATGAGGCGGAGGAATATCCTGGAAGTAGAACTTTAGCGGGACTCCGAAATTTTGGAAGTAACCGTGAATGTCCTATACCAGCGTGAGCAGTGATCGCCAGGCGCAGCACATCAGCGTCTCGCCGATGTGTTCTCTACCTGGCGCGGGGCCACAGTGGTGAAGTGGCTAGACTGCTCGACTCCCACCTAGGTAAACCGGGTTTGATTCCCGGCCTGGGTCGCTCCCGGATTTCCGCATATGCGTATCGCGGTGGACGATGCCACTGGTCGGGCGGGTTTTCTCGGGGATCTCCCGTTTCCCCTGCCCTTTCGTTCCGGCGCTGCTCCATACTGACGTCATTTAACCGTCATCGGCTCTCAAGACCTAGATGTTAAGAGCTGCCCAAATCCCCCCCACCTTTTTTCACTCCTATCACATTACCGGCACGTATGTTCTCGCGCCCGCTGGTTGGTATTTGCTGCTCCAGATCTTCTGGCCGGAGAATCACCAGGCGACTTCTGCCTGCCAGGCTCCAGGGCGTACTCAGCTGAAGGCAGGTTGTTATTCCAGAGTCTCTGGGAACTGAATCTCCTCGGATATTACAGTTTCCTCGAGTGCCACCCCCCGCAACACAACCCACCCCCTTCGCCGCGTCGCATAAAGGGAAATATCCTGCGCTCTCGCAAGTCCCGAGGCTTTCTGCCGACCCACCGCGCCGCGCACTCGCGATATTTCATAACTCTTCCTCTCGTTACGGCGTAATCCGATGGCTTAAGCCGCGNCGCACTCGCGATATTTCATAACTCTTCCCCTCGTTACGGCGTAATCCGATGTCTTAAGCCGCGCTCCCACTTAGTACAAATGCTGCCGGCTCGTGATGTTTCACCTCACAGGCCTCGCGTCGCGGGGTCGGGGCTACAGCAACGAAAATAATTTGCATACAGTTCACTCTCTTCTTTCTCGCTGCGCGTTCCACCCACGCTGGACTTCGAGATTTAATTTTTTTTTCCCCCAACCCTGTGATGAAGGCGTTACGACATTACGCCTCCTCTGAAACTCGTACGGTTAGAATTTTTGGAAACGCTGCCTATATTTTTTCCCCTCTTTCCAGACATTTTCGTATCTTTTCACCAGATGTAGAAGTTAACATTACCACCAAGGGCATATCCATGACGGGGCTAAAGAGGCTCTAGTCCTTTCATGCGAGCTTGGAATTAAACTTTATAAAATTAGAATTGAATGCAAGCACATTGTTAAAAACGAAATGTCAATACATATACTAAGTACTTACACTTATATGTATCTTTAAGGTGCTGATATCTTCGTCTTCTTTTGTTTATTTATATATCTTTATAACTAAACGCTACGACTGAATACTAAAATTCAAGCCTTAATAATACGTACAGAGCTATATATTTTTATGTGAGATTGAAAAATAATAATAAATAAGGAGCCAATCTTTATAACTGTCACACATGTATAAAAACAAAATTGGAAAAATATTGTGAACTTTTAAATGTCTGATAAAATATGACCTGTGCCATGACAGCCCTCGTTTTCAAATATTCTATCTGAAAAGTTAGTTACGTCGAAAATAAAATAAATAGTTAGTGAATGGAAGGGAACTTACCTACTTAAAGCTTACGTATACTTAATGGTAAGCACGTAGTTTTGACGTAATGGGCAGTTCACCACACCGCAATCAAGCAGTGCTTCCTTAATGGGTTTCCTAGATCCGGCACTGAATGCTACGGATCTAGTGACCAGTGTCTGTGCGTCTATCGACCTGATATTATGAAGTTTTTAGAAACACATTGAGTTATTTTTCCGCCGGTTCCTTCTCGAATGTCTACGAAACACAAACTAACTTCAGATGACACCAATTTTTAAAGTTCTCTTTTAGTAGAGTATGAAGAAACGAAAGTAATTTTTTATTACTCCGTGAAAAAACTATTGTGTTATTAACGTTAAAATGTGCACATTTTAGAAATTAATATATAGTTTGTTCGCTATTAACATAGAACTGTTGATATCACTCTTCTGCTAAGTAATGGCTTTCAGNAGAAATTAATATATAGTTTGTTCGCTATTAACATAGAACTGTTGATATCACTCTTCTGCTAAGTAATGGCTTTCAGGTTTCATGTGCTTGCTTGTATTTTTAAAATGCGTCAGTTAGTGATATATTTTATCAAAGATTTAAAAAATACATACATGAATGTAAATGTAGGTAATATTATACAGCTACACTCATAATATATTGTAATATTTTCTCTTTCTGGAATGTTCTTATAACAGCATTAGTCACTCCCCAAGATTTATTTTGCTAATGAGTGTACATGCGAATGTGTGATGCAATTCTGGATTGTCGGGGCGTGAGGAAGGACAGAGTCTTCACCTGTTACACGGTTGTGAGAAGACAGATGGTTGGCTGCCGGGTACCTTCACAAACTTTGTCTGTTTCCCCGGCAACGGTTCGCCTCAGAGAGATACACCAAGTCAACTTTTTTTGTATATGAATGTACACAAAAAAAATAGACACCCAAGGGATACACACACATATTACACTCTAATTCTGAACCAGTGATATCAATGAAATAACATTCAATGAAAGTTAGTTGATAATCTACTGCTGATAAGCAAATTAACCGCGAACAAGTCACGTATAACAATGGAATTCTTAAAATTCAGTGGGAATCAGATAAATCAGTAAAATTCAGTTACCACATGAATTAGATATCTGGCACGGATCATCGAACGCCTTGTTTTTCACTGTTTTCTCTGATTTGGCTCAGTTCTCGCTGTTTCAAGTTCAGAGTGCGGATAGCCACATAGTATGACACCAGCTATTTTCTCAACGAATGGGGGCGTTGTTTCCCAGCAACCATTTGCAGATCTCAAATCCCGATACAGAAAATCAGTATTCACAAAATTGTTTTTTCATCTCAGATAGGATTTTTTTTAATTTGAACTAAAACCATTTGAATTATCGATATTCTAGGGCACCTGCCTCTCTTGCAAATTATTTCACGACATAGGTACTATGGCGATTCCTAACTCATTTTGGATAGGGAATATTTTTACAGCGTCTGTACCACTAGTTCTGGATCACCTTGTTTATCCAATAGAGAACAAGCTCTACTGCTACACGTTCGGGGAAAGACACATTCAATGGATGGCAATAACATTCTGTCAGCACATCTTGAATAAACGATCAACGATACTTTACGAAGTAACCCGAGTGCACGTCAGTTTTCAGCGAACTATGTAACATTATGCAGCTTTTCCTTGTATCCTCGACGCTTTAAGCGGAAGAAGCCGCACCTCGTTTAGATCACGGGCCACTCGGGAGTGAGTCGCTGTGACGCTGCACGTCGGTGATTCGAGTTCGGATCGCTGTGAAGGCGTGTCGGGGGAAAGCCGGCCGCTCGTGAAAGCGACATGAACCCGCGAGATCTCGAGGCGCGTCCACTCGAGAGACGTTCTGCGTGGGAAATCACTGTCTCCATGAATAAGGCAACAGGAGGACGCCAGTTGTCGTTTCCCGCAGGATACAGTCCATTCCGACAAACGAGGCATCACGGCGAGAATCCGTACGCTGTATCGCTACCAGTTCCACGTATCAGTAGGCTCACGCACCCAACCAAATATTAGATTGTTTTTAAAAAACCGATATTCATACGAACTACTTTGGAGATTGTGTGCGCCTGAACTCTGATTCTCAAGATGCGGTAAGAATCACAAAATACATTTCGACAATCCACCCGTGAATATTATTCAATCAGGTATTTCTTTCAGCATGCTCGAATGTTGTACTTAGCAACCTATCCAGACACAAATGAAAACATTGCCGAATATAGCATGTGATTTGAAGTTCTTTAATTTTACGGTAATCTAAATTAGCCTATATACTGGGAAATAAGAAATTTATAGTTTAATTTATCTGAACGTAACGTAGGAAATTACGCAAATAAATTTTTTTTGCAACAATTTTCCAAAAATACCTTCAAACCTGTCAAAAATATAGAACGTAACGTGAATGAATAATTTTTGTGGCTCTGCTCGACCAAGTAAACCTGGAGAAATGAGCGTTCGGCTTCTCAGTTTAGTGTTCTTGAATTGTCCTTTTTTATGATGCGACCTGTGCTCTATCAGTGATACGGAAGTACATGCTGTTCACTTTTGAAATCAACCTTTTCAATTTCACGGTCTCTACCTGCATGTGTTTGAACGGCCTCACTGACCAGCATGCACCCAGTTAAGTTGGTAACGGCGGAAGGAAATTAGTTCAAAGTCTCAAAGTCGAATTAAAAGGGTTAGATGTACTTATGTTAATACTGAAATGATTTTGTTTTCTTTCTGTATTTTAATGCGTCTAAGTGTAAGAATCTACAAATGTGTAAAACATTTACTTTTCCAATAATTTCTTAGTTTCACTTGACCAAGGCATGAAAGTACTTATCAGGCCCATTGAGAATGTCAATTCTTCATATGTTGAAAGTATACACAATGCGCGTACGAGTAGATCTTACGGAGGCCGTTCAAAGAGCTCAGTTTACCGCGAACTGCCAGTACAAAATGTGCGACAGGAAGGAGAATAAAGATCAGCGACGGAAAACATTGAGAATAAGACGCGTCCATCTCCTTAGGAAGCGACGGCATCGAGGCGAACGAGGTTAGGAAATAAAATTTATCTCTAGCCTGGGATATGGAGTGCCGGAAAGAATACGCAATTCCATAGCGATGGCTGCGTCCAGAATACATCTTCAAGACTTTCACACAGCGAGGGGAAATATTCTTCTCCTAGAGAGACGGTGTGGATATTGCTGAAGAGAATTTTCAAGAAGAATAAACCGATATCGTACCTTGAAACTAATAACATTCCACGCTTTAAGTATTTTAAATATGAGAGCGGAAATAATATAAAAATATCACCGCCTTTGGATTACACTGTTGCGTATTTCGTTGCCTGAAGCATTGAACTTGTATCAGGGAGTTTCCAACATAAGAAATTTAGTGTCAAATATTTTACAAATACGGTTTTTTTCTTGTCGTGACCGTAATAGTAGTGTTATGGGCATTCGGGGACAAGGGCTGATGGCTGTGGTATCGTGGCGCCGTTCGCCATCTTGCATCCGCCATTTCGGATTCTACTATTTTTAATGACCTTGACATACATCCGCCATCATTTGAACAATCCCAATCCTTTATAATCCTCNAGAAATTAATATATAGTTTGTTCGCTATTAACATAGAACTGTTGATATCACTCTTCTGCTAAGTAATGGCTTTCAGTCTTCATGTGCTTGCTTGTATTTTTAAAATGCGTCAGTTAGTGATATATTTTATCAAAGATTTAAAAAATACATACATTAATGTAAATGTAGGTAATATTATACAGCTACACTCATAATATATTGTAATATTTTCTCTTTCTGGAATGTTCTTATAACAGCATTAGTCACTCCCCAAGATTTATTTTGCTAATGAGTGTACATGCGAATGTGTGATGCAATTCTGGATTGTCGGGGCGTGAGGAAGGACAGAGTCTTCACCTGTTACACGGTTGTGAGAAGACAGATGGTTGGCTGCCGGGTACCTTCACAAACTTTGTCTGTTTCCCCGGCAACGGTTCGCCTCAGAGAGATACACCAAGTCAACTTTTTTTGTATATGAATGTACACAAAAAAAAATAGACACCCAAGGGTTACACACACATATTACACTCTAATTCTGAACCAGTGATATCAATGAAATAACATTCAATGAAAGTTAGTTGATAATCTACTGCTGACTAAGCAAATTAACCGCGAACAAGTCACGTATAACAATGGAATTCTTAAAATTCAGTGGGAATCAGATAAATCAGTAAAATTCAGTTACCACATGAATTAGATATCTGGCACGGATCATCGAACGCCTTGTTTTTCACTGTTTTCTCTGATTTGGCTCAGTTCTCGCTGTTTCAAGTTCAGAGTGCGGATAGCCACATAGTATGACACCAGCTATTTTCGCAATGAATGGGGGCGTTGTTTCCCAGCAACCATTTGCAGATCTCAAATCCCGATACAGAAAATCAGTATTCACAAAATTGTTTTTTCATCTCAGATAGGATTTTTTTTAATTTGAACTAAAACCATTTGAATTATCGATATTCTAGGGCACCTGCATCTCTTGCAAATTATTTCATGACATAGGTACTATGGCGATTCCTAACTCATTTTGGATAGGGAATCTTTTTACAGCGTCTGTACCACTAGTTCTGGATCACCTTGTTTATCCAATAGAGAACAAGCTCCACTGCCACACGTTTGGGGAAAGACACATTCAATGGATGGCAATAACATTCTGTCAGCACATCCTGAATAAGTGATCAACGATATTTTACGAAGTAACCCGAGTGCACGTCAGTTTTCAGTGAACTATGTAACATTATGCAGCTTTTCCTTGTATCCTCGACGCTTTAAGCGGAAGAAGCCGCACCTCGTTTAGATCACGGGCCACTCGGGAGTGAGTCGCTGTGACGCTGCACGTCGGTGATTCGAGTTCGGATCGCTGTGAAGGCGTGTCGGGGGAAAGCCGGCCGCTCGTGAAAGCGACATGAACCCGCGAGATCTCGAGGCGCGTCCACTCGAGAGACGTTCTGCGTGGGAAATCACTGTCTCCATGAATAAGGCAACAGGAGGACGCCAGTTGTCGTTTCCCGCAGGATACAGTCCATTCCGACAAACGAGGCATCACGGCGAGAATCCGTACGCTGTATCGCTACCAGTTCCACGTATCAGTAGGCTCACGCACCCAACCAAATATCAGATTGTTTTTAAAAAACCGATATTCATACGAACTACTTTGGAGATTGTGTGCGCCTGAACTCTGATTCTCAAGACGCGGTAAGAATCACAAAATACATGTTAAAAATCCGCCCGAGAATATTGTTCAATCTGATATTTCTTTCAGTGTGTTTAAATGTTGAACTTAGCAACCTATCCAGACAGGAATGAAAACATTGCCAAATATAGCATGTGATTTGACGTTCTTTAATTTTACGATACCCTAAACTAACCTATATACTGGGAAATAAGAAATTTACAGTTTAAGTAATCTGAACGTAACATAAAAAATTACGCAAATAAATTTTTTTGGCAACAATTATACAAAAAAAAAACTTCGAACCTGTCAGAAATATAGAACGTAACGTGAATGAATAATTTGTGGCTATGCTTGACCAAGTAAACCTGGAGAAATGAGGGTTTGGCTTCTCAGTTTAGTGTTCTTGAATTGTCCTTTTTTATGCGACCTGTTCTCTATCAATGATACGGAAGTACATGCTGTTCATTTTTTAAATCAACCTTTTAAATTTCACTGTCTCTACCTGCATGTGTTTGAACGGCCTCACTGACCGGCATGCACCCAGTTAAGTTGGTAACGGCGGAAGGAAATTAGTTCGAAGTCTCAAAGTCGAATTAAAAGTGTTAGATGTACTTCTGTTAATACTGAAATGATTTTGTTTTCTTTCTGTATTTTAATGCGTCTAAGTGTAAGAATCTACAAATGTGTAAAACATTTACTTTTCCAATAATTTCTTAGTTTCACTTGACCAACTCATGAAAGTACTTATCAGGCCCATTGGGAATGTTAATTCTTCATATGTTGGAAGTATACACAATGCGCGTACAAGTAGATCTTACGGAGGTCGTTCAAAAGAGCTCAGTTTACCGCGAACTGCCAGTACAAAATGTGCGACAGGAAGGAGAATACAGATCAGCGACGGAAAACATTGAGAATAAGACGCGTCCATCTCCTTGGGAAGCGACGGCATCCAGGCGAACGAGGTTAGGAAATAAAATTTATCTCTAGCCTGGGATATGGAGTGCCGGAAAGAATACGCAATTCCATNGAGGCGAACGAGGTTAGGAAATAAAATTTATCTCTAGCCTGGGATATGGAGTGCCGGAAAGAATACGCAATTCCATAGCGATGGCTGCGTCCAGAATACATCTTCAAGACTTTCACACAGCGAGGGGAAATATTCTTCTCCTAGAGAGACGGTGTGGATATTGCTGAAGAGAATTTTCAAGAAGAATAAACCGATATCGTACCTTGAAACTAATAACATTCCACGCTTTAAGTATTTTAAATATGAGAGCGGAAATAATATAAAAATATCACCGCCTTTGGATTACACTGTTGCGTATTTCGTTGCCTGAAGCATTGAACTTGTATCAGGGAGTTTCCAACATAAGAAATTTAGTGTCAAATATTTTACAAATACGGTTTTTTTCTTGTCGTGACCGTAATAGTAGTGTTATGGGCATTCGGGGACAAGGGCTGATGGCTGTGGTATCGTGGCGCCGTTCGCCATCTTGCATCCGCCATTTCGGATTCTACTATTTTTAATGACCTTGACATACATCCGCCATCATTTGAACAATCCCAATCCTTTATAATCCTCTACAATCCACAGTGACCCAGCGGTTAGGAAGCTAGTTAGGATTAGGAACCTAGTTAAGGTAAGTAAGCTTCAATCCCAATACTTAGCAATCCTCTTTCGCAATCCATACGAATTCAGAAATCAATCCTAATCCTTCGTTCAATCCCAATCTTTCGATCAATCCCAATCCTTCGATCAATCCCAATCCTTTGATCAATCCCAATCCTTCGATCAATCCCAATACTTCGATCAATCCCAATCCTTCGATCAATTCCAATCCTTCGATCAAACCTAATCCTTCGGTCAATCCCAATCATTTGATCGATCAATCGATCAATCCTTTGGTTTGTCCCCTACCCGTAAGTACAGAAATTGCATTCGTTCGCCAAATGTCTCCACAGTTGTTCATGTCAACGGAACTAATGTGTTGTATGCAGTCCACTGTCCATGCATTTTTATACTAAAGTTTTTATTATAATTTTATATGCAGATATTTCTGCTAATAGTCAAGTATATAAAGTAGTAAGTATAAAATTATTTTTAATAGATTTTACACATAATTATGTAAAATAAATACAAAGTCGTTAAAAATTGTTATG
This sequence comes from Clitarchus hookeri, assembly GCA_002778355.1. Classification (NCBI taxonomy): domain Eukaryota; kingdom Metazoa; phylum Arthropoda; class Insecta; order Phasmatodea; family Phasmatidae; genus Clitarchus; species Clitarchus hookeri. The sequence goes on along the minus strand of NQII01003234.1, from coordinate 25,530 downwards.
TCTTTATATGTAAGCTTACAAACATCTTTAAATAACATATTGTTATGTAAATATCTGGGGGTTGTGTAAATGTTATGTAAATGTTATGTAAATATCTGCGTCTCTGGGACAGACGAGTATGTGGTTTTCCTACGGAGTGCGCCCATATTCTTTTGCATATAAATTTTATGGTGGAAGGCCTTTTGTAGGCACAAGCTAGGCTCTTTACTGTAAAAAGAACAGCATTTACATAGTAAAATGGCAGTTGACGTTCTGATACAGTAAAGTGAACTTTTATTTGGAAGCGCTCTCTCTTCATACCACAAAGACCTCAACGATTATGGAGCCGCGACCTGCATCAACGCTAACTGGTTGTCGCCAGTGCCGATTATGCGATCGAGTTTTCACCTATAGTCAAAATGCTCGTTGGCATGAGAGAACGATCTGTACGAAGAGTCCTTTTCGTGCGTTGAAACATTACGACATTGGTCCCATGCAGTTTGTGCAGGGCAATACATAAAAAAAACATACAGAGATCTGCCAGGATTCTTCTACTCGGAGTCAGCAAGTGTTGCCGGCAATACCTCTCGCTGCATCGATGAGTACCGATTCGACAGGTGATTATGATGAGACATTTAATGATAAAGACGGAATGAGTGCAGTAGAGTTTGTTTGTGTGGAATTTACACTTGCAAGACTTGCGTGTGAAGTCGGCGAACTTCAAAATAAACTGTCGTAGGCTCCAAATACTGATAAGTAAATGACTCCTGCTACAAAGAAAATAAAATTTAATCTAGAATACGAAACAGGATGCGAAGATGACCATGAATAGAGCATTGATGAAAATGAATAAGAGAACAGTTGTAGTGCTGAAGACGATGATGGCGATTTTCTCGACGCACAGACACACTCCTCCAACACATTTGCTGCAACAAGCGACATGAAGAAAGCACAAGACGCCGAGAATACTGGCTACCTATTTCCCGAAGAACCGAACGAACTTGTTGATATACTCAGATATGTAATTGACCTTCAAAAACGCGGTTATCTTTCGCACATTAACAAGATATCTTCAATCATGTGTAAACTGAAGGATCGGGGATATATCTCATGATGTGATGAACTGTTTTCTTTTGAAATTTTAATAACATAATAACTTTTTTTATTATTTTTTTTTCTTTTTTTGGTGTGTTGTTTCCCTTTTTCCCTCACATCTTTAAAGTGGTGCTATGAGCACTCAGCTATTAACAAACAGATCTGCATAAAAATAATAATAAAGGATTTCGTATAAAAATGCATGGACAGTGACCTGCATATAAAACGTTAATTTTGTCAACATATACAAATTTGGAGACAGTTAGCGAACGAATGTAATTGCTATACATATGGGTGGGGGACAAACATAAGGATTAATCAAAGGATCTATCGAAGGATTGGGATTGATCGAACGATTGGGATTAATCCAAGAATTAGGAGTGATCGAAGTATTCGCCTAGGTTGCTGTGGATTGTGGAGGAGAANAGGCCAATCCTTCGATCAATCCTAATCCTTGGATCAATTCCATTCATTCGATCAATCCCAATACTTAGCAATCCTCCTTCGCAATCCATGCGNAGGCCAATCCTTCGATCAATCCTAATCCTTGGATCAATTCCATTCATTCGATCAATCCCAATACTTAGCAATCCTCTTTCGCAATCCATACGAATTCAGAAATAAATCCTAATCCTTCGTTCAATCCCAATCTTTCGATCAATCCCAATCCTTCGATCAATCCCAATACTTCGATCAATCCCAATCCTTCGATCAATTCCAATCCTTCGATCAATTCCAATCCTTCGATCAATCCCAATCCTTCGGTCAATCCCAATCATTTGATCGATCAATCGATCAATCCTTTGGTTTGTCCCCTACCCGTAAGTACAGAAATTGCATTCGTTCGCCAAATGTCTCCACAGTTGTTCATGTCAACGGAACTAATGTGTTGTATGCAGTCCACTGTCCATGCATTTTTATACTAAAGTTTTTATTATAATTGTATATGCAGATATTTCTGCTAATAGTCAAGTATATAAAGTAGTAAGTATAAAATTATTTTTAATAGATTTTGCACATAATTATGTAAAATAAATACAAAGTCGTTAAAAATGTTTATGTCTTTATATGTAAGCTTACAAACATCTTTAAATAACATATTGTTATGTAAATATCTGCGGGTTGTGTAAATGTTATGTAAATGTTATGTAAATATCTGCGTCTCTGGGACAGACAAGTATGTGGTTTTCCTAGGGAGTGCGCCCATATTCTTTTGCATATAAATTTTATGGTGGAAGGCCTTTTGTAGGCACAAGCTAGGCTCTTTACTGTAAAAAGAACAGCATTTACATAGTAAAATGGCAGTTGACGTTCTGATACAGTAAAGTGAACTTTTATTTGGAAGCGCTCTCTCTTCATACCACAAAGACCTCAACGATTATGGAGCCGCGACCTGCATCAACGCTAACTGGTTGTCGCCAGTGCCGATTATGCGATCGAGTTTTCACCTATGGTCAAAATGCTCGTCGGCATGAGAGAACGATCTGTACGAAAAGTCCTTTTCGTGCGTTGAAACATTACGACATTGGTCCCATGCAGTTTGTGCAGGGCAATACATAAAAAGAACATACAGAGATCTGCCAGGATTCGTCTACTCGGAGTCAGCAAGTGTTGCCGGCAATACCTCTCGCTGCATCGATGAGTACCGATTCGACAGGCGATTATGATGAGACATTTAATGATAAAGACGGAATGAGTGCAGTAGAGTTTGTTTGTGTGGAATTTACACTTGCAAGACTTGCGTGTGAAGTCGACGAGCTTCAAAATAAATTGTCGTAGGCTCCAAATACTGATGAGTAAATGACTCCTGCTACAAAGAAAATACAATTTAATCTAGAATACGAAACAGGATGCGATGATGATCATGAAGAGAGCATTGATGAAAATGAACAAGAGAACAGTTTTAGTGCTGAAGACGCTGGTGGTGATTTTCTCGACGCACAGACACACTCCTCCAACACATTTGCTGCAACAAGCGACATGAAGAAAGCACAAGACGCCGAGAATACTGGCTACCTATTTCCCGAAGAACCGAACGAACTTGTTGATATACTCAGATATGTAATTGACCTTCAAAAACGCGGTTATCTTTCGCACATTAACAAGATATCTTCAATAATGTGTAAACTGAAGGATCGGGGATATATCGCATGATGTGATGAACTGTTTTCTTTTGAAATTTTAATAACATAATAACTTTTTTTATTATTGTTTTTTTCTTTTTTTTTTGTGTGTTGTTTCCCTTTTTCCCTCACAACTTTAAAGTGGTGCTATGAGCACTCAGCTATTAACAAACAGATCTGCATAAAAATAATAATAAAGGATTTCGTATAAAAATGCATGGACAGTGACCTGCATATAAAACGTTAATTTTGTCAACATATACAAATTTGGAGACAGTTAGCGAACGAATGTAATTGCTATACATATGGGTGGGGGACAAACAGAAAGATTAATCAAAGGATCTATCGAAGGATTGGGATTGATTGAACGATTGGGATTAATCCAAGAATTAGGAGTGATCGAAGTATTCGCCTAGGTTGCTGTGGATTGTGGAGGAGAATTGCGAAGGATTGATATTATTCCAAGGATTGAGATTGATCGAAGGATTAAGATTTATCAAAGAATTGGTGTGATTGCTGTGAATTGTGGAGGAGGATTGCGAAGGATTGCTCCGCACCAATCCACTGGTATGGATTGGTGAGGATTGGTGTGATGGTTGGTGTGTGAATCGGTGTGGATTGGTGTGTGAATTGGTACGAATTGGCGTGGATTAATGTGTAAATTGGAGTGGATTGGTGTTTTGATTGGTTTGTGGTTTTCTGTGTTGATTGGTGTGTGGTTTGGTGTGGGGATTGATGTGTGTTTTTTTTAGTAGTATTGGTGTTTTGTATTGGTCGTTTTGTATTAGATGACTAACGGTTAAGTCTCAATTGCCCCATTAATCTAGCGTATTATCGTGTGTGATGAACTGCATCAGATACATAGGAGTGCTGTGATGAAGGCAGTTAATTATGTGCTGTAAAGTTTTACAAGTGATACATCATATAATGACAGCACTCATCAATTCATACTTCAGGAAATAGTCTAACGGACTGAGGTCTGGCGATCCTGCAGGCCACAGTACAGGGCCAACACATACATATCCAATTACCAGGGAAGTATTTGTGGAATGGGGGTTCACATGCGGGCCTCATAATGGGCCAGAGTGCCATCTTTGAGAGGAGTGTGTACTGAAATTTATTCTGTGGGATCGTTATTTGCGAGAACATGTGTATCTGGTTAACTAAATGTTCTGTAAATAAGATTTGTTTAACCTTAAAATGTAAAAATTATGTATTAAATCCTGTATTTTTTTACTTTTATGATATTAAGTGTATTCATGATGCAGAAAAACAATTCATAAAAATGGTCAAATATCGCATTTTAAAAGCTTGCCAATGCAGTTGCCTTAAGTGTTAACAGAAATTGCGACTATACGGGCGTACTTTAATCTGTGGACTTTCATCGCTTGTAACAAAGTCCCAATGTTACATATTAAATTTTCACTGTAGAGCATTTTGACGGAAACACTGCATGCCTTGCATGTAGGAGCGATGTAGCTCTAGGCGCGTGTGTGTCACCCGTATCGCTCACTCTCTTCTTGACCTTGAACGAGCAGCTACGACCTTCTTAAAGTTCAACAACTACTTCGTCTAGTGGTTGCGGTAAGGCAACCTGTTTTTCGCGAAAAGATTCCACGTTTAGTTGTACTGGAAAACACGTTAGTTCAGAAACCATTTCGTGGTTGGATGATTTGAATTGTCACGCATCTGTGGTGTCTGACAGACAATCACGGAAGTACAGTGCTGGAGTAGCTTAACTCTGATAGATTCAGTCAAATATATACTGTATCATCAAACAGACAGTCGGCCAATACCCAAGGTATATCTGCTTGTGTGCACGTGGAATGTAAATGTCCATCCAGCCAACATATCTTTTCGCGAAAAACAGGTGATCCTAGGTAACGGTGATCCCCACATGATCGTACGCTAGATTCATGAANTGAACGATTGGGATTAATCCAAGAATTAGGAGTGATCGAAGTATTCGCCTAGGTTGCTGTGGATTGTGGAGGAGAATTGCGAAGGATTGATATTATTCCAAGGATTGAGATTGATCGAAGGATTAAGATTTATCAAAGAATTGGTGTGATTGCTGTGAATTGTGGAGGAGGATTGCGGAGGATTGCTCCGCACCAATCCACTGGTATGGATTGGTGAGGATTGGTGTGATGGTTGGTGTGTGAATCGGTGTGGATTGGTGTGTGAATTGGTACGAATTGGCGTGGATTAATGTGTAAATTGGAGTGGATTGGTGTTTTGATTGGTTTGTGGTTTTCTGTGTTGATTGGTGTGTGGTTTGGTGTGNAATGTGTAAATTGGAGTGGATTGGTGTTTTGATTGGTTTGTGGTTTTCTGTGTTGATTGGTGTGTGGTTTGGTGTGTGGATTGATGTGTGAATTGGTGTGTTTTTTTAAGTAGTATTGGTGTTTTGTATTGGTCGTTTTGTATTAGATGACTAACGGTTAAGTCTCAATTGCCCCATTAATCTAGCGTATTATCGTGTGTGATTAACTGCATCAGATACATAGGAGTGCTGTGATGAAGGCAGTTAATTATGTGCTGTAAAGTTTTACAAGTGATACATAATATAATGACAGCACTCATCAAAACATACTTCAGGAAATAGTCTAACGGACTGATGTCTGGCGATCCTGCAGGCCACAGTACAGGGCCAACACATACATATCCAATTACCAGGGAAGTAGTTGTGGAATGGGGATTAACATGCGGGCCTCATAATGGGCCAGAGTGCCATCTTTGAGAGGAGTGTGTACTGAAATTTATTCTGTGGGGTCGTTATTTGCGAGAACATGTGTATCTGGTTAACTAAATGTTCTGTAAATAAGATTTTTTTAACCTTAAAATGTAAAAATTATGTATTAAATCCTGTATTTTTTTACTTTTATGATATTAAGTGTATTCATGATGCAGAAAAACAATTCATAAAAATGGTTAAATATCGCATTTTAAAAGCTTGCCAATGCAGTTGCCTTAAGTGTTAACAGAAATTGCGACTATAAGGGCGTACTTTAATCTGTGGACTTTCATCGCTTGTAACAAAGTCTCAATGTTACATATTAAATTTTCACTGTAGAGCATTTTGACGGAAACACTGCATGCCTTGCATGTAGGAGCGATGAAGCTCTAGGCGCGTGTGTGTCACCCGTGTCGCTCACTCTCTTCTTTACCTTGAACGAGCAGCTACGACCTTCTTAAAGTTCAACAACTACTTCGTCTAGTGGTTGCGGTAAGGCAACCTGTTTTTCGCGAAAAGATTCCATGTTTAGTTGTACTGGAAAACACGTTAGTTCAGAAACCATTTCGTGGTTGGATGATTTGAACTGTCACGCATCTGTTGTGTATTGGCAGCCAATCACGGGAGTACAGTGCTGGAGTAGCTTAACTCTGATAGATTCAGTCAAATATATACTGTATCATCACACAGACACTCGGCCAATACCCAAGGTATATCTGCTTGTGTGCACATAGAATGTAAATGTCCATCCAGCGAACATATCTTTTCGCGAAAAACAGGTGATCCTAGGTAACGGTGATCCCCACATGATCGTACGCTAGATTCATGAAGCCGCTGAGACAAAAAGGTTGCCCATAACAAAAAAAAAATGANCCAAAAGGTTGCCCATAACAAAAAAAAAATGACTTGCACATTAATTTTATAGTTTTCTCCTCTCTACACAACCGCGACGTTAAAATCCACCATTTTTTACACTTTGTGTAATCCTACTCTACTTTTCTAGTCCATTGTACAGCAGCTCTACATTCCAGTAGCTATTTCCATCCCTCCACGTTCAGTAGGAACACGTTCACCAGCGGTTATTGAAACGAGGGGAAGGGGGTGGCTACCCCTCTGGGTGTTTGCTGACGCACAATCTGCACTCAACTCGCGGTAATTGGTGATTGCCCAAGGCGCCAGGCAGGGAGCGCGACAACCGGCGACAACTGTACCGCCATTACCATAACAAGGGTGACGTGCCGCCAAGGCCCGCCAACTCCTCCATCGCGGCAATTAAGCGCACTGCCAGCTGGAGATGTGCTGTCAAGGTCACGCGGGATGCCACGCCAGCTTCGCTCCTCTCCCTTGATTAATGCGGATTTGCATTGGCTCCCGGCAGCACTCCGCCATCCGCGTTAATTGCACGTCCCTAAGTCAACTGCTCTTCATCGACGTCCGACGATCCACAAAGGGAGAGCAGAAATAACACAGAAGGAAAATGACAACACATCAGTTACTACAAATGGTTCTCATGACTGCAGACACCGAACGCGTTTGTTTGTTTATCATAATTAAAGATCCTTCACGAAGTGTATACTAATTAAGTTGTTCTTCCAAAGGAGTTGAGTTAAGTCGAGTTGAGAGATTTGAGCCACTCTTAACAACGAGGTCTTGAGAACCGATGAGAGTGACGCGAGGTGGGTATGGAGCAGCGCCGGAATGCAAGGGCGGGGGAAACGGGATATCCCCGAGTAAACCCGCTGACCAGCGTCATCGTCCACACGATTCTCACATGTGAAAATCCGGGGGCGACCCCGCTGGGAATCGAACCCGCTTCCCCTAGATATGAGGCTAGTAGTCTAACCACTACACCACCACGTCCCCGTTCTGCCAAAGCAAATTTATGTTTCATTGTAGGGGCACAGCGCCCTATTGTAGGAACTGAATGCATATGTTCATATGCAATCATAGATAAGATTGAAGTAGTGAGTTATGTTAATATTTATGTCTTGGTTAACAATTTCATATGGTTCCAAAAACTCGTGTCTTTGCTTTTCTCATATACATGAGTTATGGGTACATATTTGTGCTTACAAACTTTACTTCTTAGACTACATTTCTGAAGGAAAGAAAGGCCTATACAATCACTCGAATTTCTGTCTGGAATGTATGTTCCCCTTAATAAATTTTATACTCCACAGTCGAGCTTCACCATACTACTTCCATACAGTATTTAGCAACGATAAACGACTTGCATAGTTGCCAATCACAAAGTGTACTTATTTTAAAAATTGCTGTAAATTTACAATTTAGGACACTATGTTATATCTCGGGAACTGTTTAACCGATTTAAACAAAATTTTGCTTGTCGTTAGTGCATGGTATAACAATTTAAATTAGAAAGCGATAATGCTATTAGACCACGATTTTGGAAGATAGTGCAAATTGAATAAAATCAGATTTTCCATTATATTTCGGGAATTATTTAACATATTTCTATCAAATTTGGTAAATTTATAGTGCATTATGTAGGTATTTAATTAAGAAACAGACAACGCTATTAGTCCGATATTTTATAATAAAGTGCAAGTCGAAAAAAAATTAATTTCGCCATTATATCATAGGAACCATTTAACCGATTGAAACAAATTTTGTACTTTGACAGTGCGTGATATAAGCATTGGAATTATAAAGCGATAATACTAGTAAACGACTACATTGAAGGATAGTGCAAATTTAAAATAATACGACTTTACATTATATTCCAGGAACCATTTAACCGATTTTAAACCATGGTTAGTACATTGACAGTGCATGATGAATGCATTGAATTTCGAAAGTAAAAATTGTATTTATCAGTCATTTTGGAAGAAAGTGCAAAAATTAAATTTAGCTTTTATTTTATATCTCGTTAAATTTACAAACGATCATTGCCTTAAATATTTGGCATATAAGTAATACTATTGTAGGCCATCATTTAAGACATTTAAATGGATATAACTTGTTTTCCGAATGGTATTCCTGTAGATACTTGAAGCCGCTAATTACCTTCTCTCCAAACTTAAGACTGACTACTGCCGAAGCTAATGCTCCGACTCCTAGATCTGTAATGTAGTTGGCTGCAGGCCATAGTACGGTACGAATCGTTCAGTATCCTAGTCTTAGGCACGGCTTGTGTGAGCCTAAAGGGTTTGCATTTTGTTTCCCACACGATAAGCGATTTTCGTTCGCCTTCATGGTATGCAACTTGTGTTGCACACAGGTACGTACATCTGTGGACCATTGTGATGCAGTAACAACAGACTTGGAGTAAACCAGTAGACCAACGCGGTGAAACAGTCAGACCACTCACCTCCCATCAAGATCAACCAGGTTCGATTCCCGGTGGGATCACAATGATTTTTGCGTATGGGGAATGTGGCGAACATTTCCATTTTCCGGCGGCCCCGCTGATGCTCAAGAGCCTTCTGTTAAGAGACGACTCGAGAGAGTCTCAACTGAACACATTTAAACTCACATAATCAGCAGCTAACCTGTGAAATTGTGTTGCTTAAGCAACCCGAACATTTTTTTCCTTCGGACTTGCCAATCAGTTTTCACAGATTGCTCGAAAATATATTAGGGAAATGTTTATTTTTCAAAGGTTTTGTCTTTAGAACGTACGAACAGAAAACCTTAATAACATAGCACAGAATATGAAATTGTGTACCCAGACAGATATTTAACTATGTGATACACGTACTGCAGTGAGAAGAACATTGAGTCATTATTTGAATTTTACGTCGGTGTAAGGACTTCATGTTTTCTGTCTATACAGAGCAGAGTCGTTAGGAGCGAGAGTTCGTCATTTCTCTCTACACGAGGAATAACAACAATAATAAAAAAATTCCGAGGCTACGAGTAGTAGTCATCACCGCTTTGTCCCGGCAGCTACGGAACTGCGGATAATCCCGGGACGTGACACAGCTGTCGATGAGAACGTTTCGGCGCAACGTAATCATCTCCTGACGAGTGAATATTGTAATTGACTGCACGGCACCGCGGAGCATCTGGGTTGTAACGTTGGTTGTGGACGTTGTCAAAAGATGTGGCGCGTGGAAGAAGGTAGAACAAATAATAAAGAACAATAAAAAATAACTCCGCAACACGGTACAGTGCACAAGAGGTTGCGAAACGAACACAGCGTGTCAACGTCGCCCATGCAAATAAGGCGTCTTATTACATTTTATATAATATGGCATTTACTGAAGTCCACGATTTTATTCCGGAGAGCATATATGAAGGCACCCAACGACAGAGGTAGCACACACAATAATATTTATTGGAACCCTTGATTAAATATCTGTAGGTGAATCTGAAACCGTTTAATTCCGTCTGCTTTCTTCGGACGAAATCAGAAACGCGCAGTAAAAAAAAGAGTGCATAAGCCAAAAAAAAAAAATTTTTTTTTACACCGAATAGAAATTTTTCCCACAAACTGTTAAACGCAACACCTTTGCTACGCTGAGTAAAATGTAAAATTTATTTTGCAAAAGTGCACTATTGACTTTATAAACACTGATTGTGTTTCACCCATAAGAATTAATATTTTTATAAGACAGTAAAAGCTATAAAATCAAGAAATTTTGGCTGAAATAAATTTTTATACTCGTATGACATGCACTATTCTAGAAAATATCTTCCCAGGTCAATTATAATAATCCAGTGCAGAAATTATGTTCATTAATATTTTAATGTACACCAAATACAAGTAATTTTTAGGCTGTTTTTTAAGCTAATATAAGAATCTTGACTTGTTACCGTCCTGTAATACAGCATGGGCTTGTATGTACAAAAAAAAAACACATCCCAGCTGTGTGAACGTACACCCTATTCAACAGTATACTGTCGTTTTTATCTTCATAAAAAGCTTGCAGTTAATGTACTTCCGAACTTTCTATTCATATCTGCCCTACAAAACAATGACAAATATTAGTATTTTGCAGACATTTAAGAAAATTATGTATTTGTGTACTCTGAGGAGGTTATGTTTTTTGTAAGCCGTATGAGTCAACTGTATAATGAAAGTGTCGTTGTGTATATTTTGTGTTACCATGAAAATGTTTTAACACTTTTTTCCGCATTGGCGCATCCCATTTTCTTCTACATAGTGGGTTTGTGTTCATTTTTTTTTTACTTTTCGGAAAATTCTTATCCTTTGTGCATATTTATGAATAATCTGCTTTATAAATTTTTCGAATAGGAACTTATATTTAGCCAGCGTTATTCAAGAATTAATTTGTGGGATTTAAATAAGGGTCTTTTAAAGTACACTATCCCAAATTAGATATGACTAGCTAATATTGGAATATATATATATATGTGTGTGTGTGTGTACGTATATTTAATGCTTTTAACTTTATTAGTTCTAAAAGTTATCTTTCCTAACTTAATTTCATCATTCGTCGTATATCTGAATACTCAGTAAAACGCATGCCACAAATATTTTGCTTTAAAAATAGAAAACACTTCTATCTCTGTGGGTATATGGACTTCACAACCATTCTAGAAGATAATAAAAAAGGGAATTTCAGTTACTTACTCCGAAAATAAAATTTATCTCTCCGCGAGTGGAAGTTCTCGAATTATTAGTACAGTACGATATCTACAAAAAGGGAAAACACTATTAATTAAGTAAAAGGTAAAATAGGGACGAAACTGTTTTCAAATTTGCAGAGTAAATTAGTTTTCTGTCTGCATTTATTCTGGTGCCAGGCGGTCGAAAATGAAGTGGAGTTCACAGTGGGAAATTACAAAGTCGCAGTTTGGTACTTTCAACGATATTCTCTGCTTTCGTTCCAAGTAAGTCAAGAGAGTTTTCTGCGATATATTCTTTCCCAAATAAAGTCAGTGTCATTAAGAATTTAAACCTTTACAATAGGGGCTATTTACACCCGAGGTAAAAATAGTTTAAAAAAGTCATTTCCACGTGATACAAAACAAATATTTTGGATAGTTAGAAAATTTGCAGTAACAATTCCGTGGAAATACGATATGATACCAGGAATTTATTTTCCGTGATTGCCTCGTAAATCTACTCATACTTCGTTCACATAGAAACAAATTATTCACAAAATTCATAGATCACAATCTGAGAAACAATATATTCAGTAAATTTGTGATTTTTATTCACAAAGTTTTCAGCAAAAAAAAAAAGCAGTGGAGTACCAATAGAAAAGCTCTGTTCTCTGGTTTCGAATAGAAGCAACCAAATTTATGTACCAGTAACATAACGTTCTGTTTTTATTACACTTCTGTTTGTAGCGGGAACAATCAAATATTAATGAACTTGTTTTGCTCAGAAACTATATGTTCTGTAGGAGGAACTGAATTGTCTACTCTAGAAACTACAGTCACATTTGCAGATACAATCGCAGGCAGGAATACAACTTACAGTTCTGTTGCAAGTGCAATCTGCTTTATCAATATTCAGATGGTATCTACAATCTGATTAATGTAGCAATTTCAACAGTCTAGATGGGTTATGGGAACTGAGGTTTGGTTCTTACAGACACATCTTATTCTCAGTGACTATGGGTTTTTTTTCCAGAGTGGGAAATCGCATGAGAAATATTATCACTTGGTACACATTACAGAGTTCCATGATGATCTACACGGTGGTCGCTTGACCACCCTCATGAGGAAATGTCACATACTCGATTATGTCGAAGGGGGACCAGTGGTCCTGTGCGCGATAGATTTTCGTTATATGATGATGGGCTCTTCAGCATCGAACATGATTTGTACTCTTGAGGGTCCGATCTCTGAAGGGTGAAGCTCTCTCATTATCATAAACACGAGAGAGTTAAATTTCTTATAGGTAAGGTTTAATGAGGTATGGCGAGGAACACTCAGGGCTGGTGTAGCATGGATGTATTTTAAAACGAATAAACTCATCAATCTCCTGGGCCATCTTATTTTGTACATGATCATAAGACAAGAATTATGTGCAATTTTTTTTTCATGCAAATCTATTTTATAACTAGGGTATTATTATTTCTCACAGAAATTTTAGGGTATGCATATCATTCGAAATAAGTGGGTGTCCTTTTTTCTGGATAACCAATCGTAAGTACTTTCGAGTACATATGCCTGGAGATGCTCTCGGCTAATGGTTACTGAGCTGTAATGTGAAACCAAGATCTTGCAGACAGCGGGGGAGCAGTTCGACGGAGTTTCAGTCATTTCGTTCAACTAAGTCGTGTACAAATTGTTTCGAACAACTTCTTGATCTATATCATTATAGCGGCTGTCTTTAATTGAAGTATGTTGGCGCTTCATACAGGCACTCATTATTCCTGAACGCCAAGTGCCTATTTGTTTACTTAGCTATATTTGCACCTTAACTCGTCCTCGGAAACAACTGTAGGCTTGGAAACGTCTCGTACATTCTGTGGATGTTTTCTGGAAAAACGGATGGTACGAACTTGGAACACATCCGAATGCGTAGTTTTTGTAATTTAAACTTGAACAGTTGGCCAATTGTACAAGTGTTCGTCTTGAGACGGCAGTACACGTCATTTGCTGCCATATTGGATCTGCCTCAAAAGTATACAGAGATAGCATATTTGTGCTATATCCATACATCATTAAAATGTGAGCTTTTATGAATAGTCTGATTAGTTTCTCATTCGCACCTGCAAAATATACATCAGATACCAAATGAGAAAATTATCATCACCATGGACGTACCCGGTGTCTAGTAAGTGGTGCGGTGCGGATGCAGAATCATAAGCGTGTTATTACTATAACGCTAACATTCATATCATTCAATGTTTTCCCAGACAAACATTAAAGAAAACCATACCTAGTCGACACTAATTTTAATAAAACTGTTAATCAGGCTTTAAGTAACATATCTGCCAAGTCGGGCATGGATTATTTTTTGTTATTATTTCTTTCAAAATTTGGTAATAATTCCTTTGTGAAGCAGCCGCGTTCTTAAGTTTGTTGCAATACAGTAAAAATGTGGTTATAATAATCAATTATTTTTAAACTAGTAGCTAAATTTTTTGTGGAGCTACAAATGAAACAATGCTTTTTTTTTTATAACACACTGTTAGGGAGAACAGAAAAAATTAACGATATACCTCCTCGTTTATAAAAACATGAAACCTATACTAATTGTTTATTAAAATATGAAATTTTTTATATGTATTCCACAGCCACAACCTGCAATTTGCGTATATTGTTACCAATAATATTGTCAAGTATATAAGGTTTTATTGTTTTTAAACATTAAAAATAATTCAACACGAAATTTCCACTGTTAATTGGCAGTCGAACTGACTCTCTTCGTTGATTCCTTGTCACACTTAATTGCTGCATGTGCTGGGAAGCTGCAGGAAATATAAACTTGTAACTTTCAGTCGCCGTGTTAATGATAGAGGAAATGTTGCACACGAAGGATATTTTTGGTTATCACTGTACACAACAAGAACCCAATACGCGATTATTTTAGCGTCTTCCACGTGAGGAATCTTATTTGCTGAATTTTGTGCACCTCTCTTTTGTGTATGTTTAACGTTGACATCAAAGAACAGGCGGTAGGTTGTTGTGTGGTTGCTAGAAGCAGGCCTGACACAGGTATAGCACCCATCATACAATTTAACGACTGCAGCACTGAAGCTTGCAAATGAATTATAGACTGAAAGGTGCTAAGAAAATGAAGCCTTCCTGACTTACCAGTTAACAGTTTATTTACTTGATAATAACAGAAATCATGCTCTGCGTTGAACAGCTAGATTCAAGTGTCCTTGTTTGTGTACGGTGATGTGGGGTTTGATGCGGGTTTTCTCGAAGTTATCCTTCTGACTTAGAGCACGCCCTGTCTCTCCTGCGTTAACCGTTACTTAAGTACCCTAGTGACTTAATTCTGACTGCCCTGTTCCAGTAAAGGAACGTCTTACTACAAAGACAGGCGGTTAGCAACCCAAGGAATGCTGCATTGCTGCAGGCTCGCATGTAGTGCATTAAAGTCTTGCATAAGCGTAAAACATTCGCCTTGAACTCAGGAGTTCCTCCTGGGACAGGGTGTTGGTCATATTTATCCAAATACATCGACACTTTATGTTCTACGCAGTTTGACCGAAGGTGGATCTGGTGGACAAATTTAAGTTAGGATTTTTCAAAATCAGTACATATACACATGCTGCCTTTCGTTTACGCCAGGATGCCATGAACATCTGCACATGTATAATCTTGGTTCTTGGTGAATATTTCATCTGGGACAATAAACCCCCACTCACTTATTACTACCAAAACGCAAATGTGGGGTAAATAAAAATCGTCACGTGTTCATGTCTGCATTAAGAGCTCATGATTTGACAGCAATACCACAGGTTGTTCACAGTAAACTGATTTTTTTTAAACCTTGATTATGATTTACTTTTCTGCTCATTGTGTATTCTTCCACCATATGGGAAATTAACCTCGCCACGGGTCTGAACACTTATTTGTGCGTTGGTCAAGAGAAAATAAGAAATAATTTAAAACGTAAATATTTTCCTGATTTGCTCATCCTTGCAATAATATACATAAAAAAACATAAAGCGAAAGAAATAATTTTAGTATTCAGAAATGTTGACCTATCACTTTTTATTCAACGTTAAAGGATAGAACTATTTTTCAACCATTGTTACCAATTTAACTGGGAGCTGGCCATTCGGATAGTCCATTAAAAATATGAAGGTAAGAGTAGTGGCCATTTTCAAATGTTCATTTTAAAATGGCTAACTAAAAATTACGTGATAAAATATTGGCATAAAATTCGTTTTAAATTGAATTTTTCATCTCATTATTAATTTACAGCCTACAACACAGTTGATATACACAGAGGTGACAAAAGTCATGAGATAGNTATACACAGAGGTGACAAAAGTCATGGGATATCAATATGCAAATATACAGATAGACGTAGTATCGCGTACAAAATGTGTAAATGGCCAGTGCATTGGTTGGGCTTTCATTTGTAGTCAAGTGATTCGTGTGAAAAGGTTTCTGACGTGATTATGGCCGCACGACGGGAATTAACAGACTTTGAACGCGGAATGGTAGTTGGAGCTAGACGTGGGGGACATTCCAATTCGGAAATGTTTTAGGGAATTCAACATTCCGAGATCCACAATGTCAAGAGTGTGCCGAGAATACCTAATTTCAGGCATAACCTCTCACCATGGACAACGCAGTGGCCGACCGCCTGCACTAGATGACCCAGACCAACGACGTGAGTGTTAACAGACAAGCAACACTGCGTGAAATAACCGCAGGAATCAATGTGGGACGTACGACGGACGTGTCCGTTNACGAGACTTGTTGCCGCACAAGTAAGGTCGAGTGCATTTTTTTCATGATAATGCGTCTGCAACTGTGGTTCAGGGACTATCTTTACTCACGACTTAAGCTTTATGCGTTCGTGCACAGAGCCTAATCGTTTATTTCTTATGACTGTTACTTTTCTGTTATATAAACACGAATGTTTACCACAATTTTCACACAGCTTTAATTTGAATCAGTAAATATTTTCATTTATTTTATTTTATATTTTATTGGTGTTATATAGTCTTACGCTCTTTCTCAAAACAAATCAAACAAAATGACTAAACCACCCTCTCTCTGCTTAGCTAAAATATCTACCCTATAGGAAACCTTCCATCGAAAATTGCATACGACCAATAACGAAACCATCTATGAAAATCGCCAGCATATTTCCCATAGAACCAGCCATATAAGCTGCCATGCAGGCTTGCATGGACTCGTCCAAGGAATCTTCCATTGTGGCATGCAGACTTGCATGGTCTTGTCCAATGAGTCTTCCATCGTGGCATGCAGGCTTGCATGGACTCATCAAAGGAATCTTCCATCGTAGCATGCAGGCTTGCATGGACTCATCCAAGGAATCTTCCATCGTGGCATGCAGGCTTGCATAGTGTCGTCCAAGGAATCTTCCATCGTGGCATGCAGGCTTGCATAGTGTCGTCCAAGGAATCTTCCATCGTGGCATGCAGGCTTGCATAGTGTCGTCCAAGGAATCTTCCATCGTGGCATGCAGGCTTGCATAGTGTCGTCCAAGGAATCTTCCATCGTGGCATGCAGGCTTGCATAGTGTCGTCCAAGGAATCTTCCATCGTGGCATGCAGGCTTGCATAGTGTCGTCCAAGGAATCTTCCATCGTGGCATGCAGGCTTGCATGGACTCACGTGGGTCAGCGTCTTTTAGTTTAAAACCAAGATGGCTAAAATCTGTTTCAAAAAGCTCAATGAAACAACGCAGTCGAAATCTGACCAGCCACGAGATTGCTAGAGGCGATATTTACTTATTACGTCACTTAGTTACTATGTCAACGGATAAAGGATCAAAAACTGCTCAGAAACGGAGGCCTTCTGAATAAATTTTAATATAATGTATATATATATATGTGTGTGTGTGTGTGTGTGTGTGTGTGTTNTATATATGTGTGTGTGTGTGTGTGTGTGCGTTACAAAACAAAAAAATTTGAGAATTATATAAGCAGTGAATTTACATAGAAATCAACATAATTAATGTACCAATAAAAGTAATTTACATGCAATCAGATTATTCGTTGAAAATGCATAAATAAGTGAATAATAAAAATTGTGGAAATGGCCCAAAATCACGACGTTACATTCTTATTGGAGCACGTTTACATTAACAAAGGCCTTCAAATGCAGTCGCCACATTTAATCCACGCATTAAATCGTAACTGCAAAACAGCAAGAAATAATTGACAATTTTAGAATGATACTGCATCAATTACGTCATAAATACTTGACGATAGTTGTAAATTAGTTTTTTTTTTATTCAGACTCTGAAATTTTGCGGATTCATTCGGCAACGAGATAGACAACACAAACATTTGCGCAGTCGGACATCAGTTGGCAGTTCAGTGGCTGTGGCTCCAGTTTAAACACTGACCACGTAGCGCGGGATTCGGTACTTATTTACCTTGGAGGTTCGTTACTGGTCGAAAAATTTCGGGGCGTGGCTAACAAATTATTGGCAAATAAAAGCACAAACACACTAATGCAGTTTAATTTGTCGTCAGGTGAATCCGCAAAATTTTCGGGTCTCTAGTCATGTNATTATTGGCAAATAAAAGCACAAACACACTAATGCAGTTTAATTTGTCGTCAGGTGAATCCGCAAAATTTTCGGGTCTCTAGTCATGTGTATCGCCAGAGAGGTATACTTGTAGTTTCAAAATAAGCGTCCCCAAACAACTGAAATAAACTATAAACCAGGAATNCGTAGCGCGGGATTCGGTACTTATTTACCTTGGAGGTTCGTTACTGGTCGAAAAATTTCGGGGCGTGGCTAACAAACTATTGACAAATAAAAGCACAAACACACTAATGTAGTTTAATTTGTCGTCAGGTGAATCCGCAAAATTTTCGGGTCTCTAGTCATGTATATCGCCAGAGAGGTATACTTGTAGTTTCAAAATAAGCGTCCCCAAACAACTGAAATAAACTATAAACCAGGAATNATATCGCCAGAGAGGTATACTTGTAGTTTCAAAATAAGCGTCCCCAAACAACTGAAATAAACTATAAACCAGGAATCCAAGATGGCGTGTAAGCCCGAGGCTTGAGCACAACCGAAAAGACTCTTCTTTCCCGACACACTCGAGTGCCAGCGTGGAAGTGAAGTGAGAAGCGAAACAGTGAAGTAGTCGAGAATGCTGCATATTATTGTTACTTGACCTACTCTAATGTCAGCAACGTTCGCACAGGAGGGGCAAGGGAAATTAAATTCCTTCCATGGAGTTACAAAGAATAAAACAATCCTGAAAATNCAACGTTCGCACAGGAGGGGCAAGGGAAATTAAATTCCTTCCATGGAGTTACAAAGAATAAAACAATCCTGAAAATGATTTTAAAAAAAGTTGTAATCATACAATGACAACCCCAGTTTTAATTATCCTTTAAAAAGTGGTGGTATTTTGTTGTCCTTTGAATATTTAATAAATGGACTCTACCAGAAAATTATTTTCATTTTGAAAAAGACAAAGCTGATACAGATGTGACTCTTGTATAAAAATACCTCCTGATTACAAATCCTGTTCAAGGACCTGCGTAATTAAATGTGTTATTCTGGACGTCTGAGGTAGGGACGTTATCTAATTGCGTCTCAACCCCATACACTTCAAGAACACACGTTGTCTTTGTAGCAGATAGNCAACGTTCGCACAGGAGGGGCAAGGGAAATTAAATTCCTTCCATGGAGTTACAAAGAATAAAACAATCCTGAAAATTATTTTAAAAAAAGTTGTAATCATACAATGGCAACCCCAGTTTTAATTATCCTTTAAAAAGTGGTGGTATTTTGTTGTCCTTTGAGTATTTAATAAATGGACTCTACCAGAAAATTATTTTCATTTTGAAAAAGACAAAGCTGATACAGATGTGACTCTTGTATAAAAATACCTCCTGATTACAAATCGTGTTCAAGGACCTGCGTAATTAAATGTGTTATTCTGGACGTCTGAGGTAGGGACGTTATCTAATTGCGTCTCAACCCCATACACTTCAAGAACACACGTTGTCTTTGTAGCAGATAGAGGTTGGACAGACATGGCCATGAATGAGGTTATGGTTACACCACTAAGTTTATCAACAGCGAAGCATATACAGGTTGTTCCGCGTCGAAACCAACGATCTTCACCAGTGTGTTCTAGAGGCTATTAGCAACAAACACTCATGTGCACCTGTACGCTATGGAGCTTCATTTCCGAAGCTCAGTGACGGATATGCAATAAATACAATTCTGCAAGAACGGTTGTCAGTGAATGTGCGGTGTGGCTTACATGTGTCGTTGGCAATACGACGTGACATGTGGCTGCAGCAGTATGGTGCACCTCCACGCATCAGCAGGGCTGTGACTGTTATCTTAGGTGGATATGAAGAGGCGGCCCAGTCCCATGGCCGCCGCGGTCTCCTTACCTCACTTCGTTGGACCTTTTCTTGTGAGGCTGCCAGAAGAGTAGGGCTTACAGCGGACGGGAACCAGACACACNGACCTCACTTCGTTGGACCTTTTCTTGTGAGGCTGCCAGAAGAGTAGGGCTTACAGCGGACGGGAACCAGACACACGGGACCTGTTGATACGGGCGATTACTGATGCCACCACTCAACTCTGATATTAACTTGCTAACATGTAGGGGGCAAGACGCCATGGTGTAATGTGCTGCAGCCTGCTTGAGGTTAGGTGGGGCCCGTTTCCAGCAGCTCGCATGAATTCTCCGGCATGTAGTACATGTCAATAAATATTTTAAGTAGTTACGCATGATGTGTTTATTGCAATTCCGCACTGTAACTCTGAAATTGCGGTCCATGTGATAACCTTCAGAACACTCAAGTGAAATGTGGCTGTTTCGTCGCGGAACAATGTGTATATAAGATAGGAGATTCGTCAGCAGGCAGCGCGAATGTTATCTACAGTGGGCAACGTAACCAACTGATAGTCACGTGCAATGACAATAGAAAGNGCAGCGCGAATGTTATCTACAGTGGGCAACGTAACCAACTGATAGTCACGTGCAATGACAATAGAAAGTTACTGGGTGCACAGCAAGTTCTGTGATCAGGTGTGACACAATTGATCAAACCCTCCCGTATACTCAGCAAGCAACTGACGATTTAGAGAGAAAATAGGTTAGCCCGCCAACTAAATGGGTTAACGATTAATTCTAAAGACTAAGTACAGTACTGTGATTATTTTGTTTTCACTTCATCGTCGCGCTTTTAAAACAAATATTGAAAATTCGCCCCGTGTTTGACACGATTGGCAGATTTTTATTGAACCACGTATCGCAAGTATTTTATATCTTCGTCAAGATTTAAATAGCTCATGTTTCCTTAAATGAAACCGTCGCCTATGTTTTGTTTATATGTGATAATATTAAAATCAAAATATGGTAATATTTATATGATATTTAATGAGCACATATGTTAAAACTGAGGGAAGTAAAATACGTCTGTTGGTAATTACTAGTAGATTATAATTAAAAAGTATTTTGTGGCGTTATTTGTGAATTGAACTATCTGATTGCTATACATGCGTTTTCACGTAGAACTGTAGAAAACACGTCTTATTGCTAAAATTGCTTTCTAATTGTTTGGCCGGCGCAATTATACAATACGTTGGTTTATCTTTCATGTTCATTTTCCTAGGTACGTTCCCTTCGTTTACATGTGGTGGGGGAATAGCTGGTGGGTTGCCGTAAATAGTAACATTAGTGGGACTTCAGAAATTTCGTAACTTTTAACGCTTAATACCTTAACAAATAATGGGCTTCCTCCCTAGTAAGATAAATCTCATGAATTTGGAGGATTCCTACGCCTAGGCATAGGGACCCGTTCTACAATGACACGGACACGTAATCGTTTCACGAACGCGGAAACTTAAGACCGTCTACAATGACACGTATACTGATACGTACGCGGACGCGTATACGTAAGACGGCTCGTCGGCTATAAACCGCGTTGTGTCCGTGAACCCGCGTAGCCAATAGAAATCCAGTATTTGGGTTGTCGACATTCGTTTAGGTGAGCGTTGCTGCGTGCAAGGTCACGCGGGGATAAATATTCTGTGAATAACACCACATTGGTTTAAATAAACACGCACGTATGACTTAGCAACAGTATTTACGCAGCGATAAACACTGTAAAAATATACAAAACTGAGCTCTGTACACTATAACAATGATACATGTTATTTCCGATAGCAGAGTAAAATTTTGATTTCGTAAGTTGCAAAACGTTGTTTTTGAGTGTATTGTAAGGCATTTCAAATTCATCCCGATCCGTCCTCTCTTTCCTTTAGGCGTTCCGGGTCCGTTGTTTTACTCACCCGTGTACTGTAGAACGGGATGACTTGTGCGCCTTACGTTGTCATTTAAACAAATGTGGAAAACTTAAAGTGGTTATAAATAAAATCTGGGCTGAAATTATCTATATATATATATATATATATATAT
>NQII01003233.1:497246-542059 GCA_002778355.1 Clitarchus hookeri | reverse complement strand
CCCCCCCAGAGGTATGGAGTTCACAATAATCAAAACGTTCTGTCGCTATTGGACTTTATATGCATAGCAGCCCAGCAGAACAAAAATACGACATAACTGTCAAAAATCGATATCACTTACGGAGCCTGCCTACCTGGAGGTATTTTCGACGTTTGAGGCTGAGAATCACGAGAACGATAAGGGCGACACTGTCTGCGCATCATGTGCGTCATCGCCACTTAGCGCAAGGCTCTGAACTGACGTGCAGTGTTATCGTCGTGATACATCTGTCAAAGGGACTTTAAGTGGTGACACTATCATTTTACAGGTTGAAAGATTGCAGTTGGGTTCAGTGCATAACCATCTGATTGTTAAATTTTGAGATACAATGCTCTGAAAAAGCCTTTTTCAGCTACGTTAGAGTGCTCTGAAATGGTTTCTGTAGTGTGCTTGGCGTCTTGTAATCACTAAATAAGCCTCATGTGAAGTGGGTGTTGTTTTCGTGTACCATTGGTTTGCACGTTTAATAGTTTTGTGGGAAAACTTGTGTTTCAGAAAAAACTGCAATGCATTTAGCTGGTGTTTGCATAACCACGCAGTGAGCAATCCGGATCCCCACCGTGGCATTTTTTGACCTACCCTAATTCTAAGTGTTAAATGTGCGTCCGAGGTAGGGACGGGAGCTAAGTGCGTCTCAGGACTAGGCCCCATACGTTTGCAGAGAAAGGAATTAATGCAAGGAGGCATGCATCGTGGCAGAGAGGGATTAAGGCAGACATGGCCGCGATTGGAGTCATGACTGCCTCGCTGAGCGTACCTATAGCTGAGGCTATAGCTAAGAAGGGGGATGGGAAAACCAGCATAGGCGCCGTTAAAACCCTCTTGACAGGAAATAATTCGAAATCATGACATTATTTAATATGAAGTGCTACAGGAGACAAATAGGTGAGAACCATGCTTTTTATTAGTGGGTGGTGAAAGACTAGTAGAGTGGGGGCAGGACACCACCACAGCGGAAGTCACTACGGATTTTCCAAATGGGAAACGTAAGTGGACGTAACCGGTGGGTTTTCACGGCGTATTATCGCTTCCGTCTATCCATCCTTTGCCTCACAATCTTAGAGCCTCTTTTCGTCGCCTACGGGACGCGACTAAAGATTTCTGTCAGGCTAACTTCGTTGCACACGATGGTATAAAGTACTGCTTAAGACCTTTACATAACACGCGGCGTGCTAGAGTGAATACCTGGGTGTTGTTAATGTACTAACCTGCGTAATAGACGGAAGCGCGACGACCTTGGATTCCAGAAGGCGTCGTGACAGGCTGTCATGTTACGCAAGGAAGACGAATATACGTGATGTCGAATGTGGTAAGATATGAACATCAGTACACGTTTTGAACAAATACTGCCCGAATATGCTGTAGGTATTACTCATCAATAGCGCTACCTGTTTTTCGCGAAAATAATTATGCTAAGAATAGACTCCAATGTCCTATGGACTACGTGTAGTTTTCCTCTGGTTATTGGCCACGTGTATTCGTCGGAAGACATTTCCTTACCTGACTGGGCCAATCAGAATTAGGCAACTCCGACACTAGTTTCCGCGATTCGCGGGCAGACACCTGCAACGCTTGACAGTTAAAATCATCCAATCAGGAAAGTGGATCTAAGCTCTGGTGTTTTGGAGTACAAGTATGCCTAAAATATTTTCGTGAAAAACAGGTGGTTCTACTCATGACAATAGGTTGTCCACGGTAAAATGAATACTTTTGAAATCAACCCTTGAAAAAAAAACTGTATGTATGCTACCGTACACACTGGCATGCATGCTTCCAGTTAAACTGGCAGTGAATTACGAATATAGTTCCAAATTTCGACGATCTATCACAAGTGTTATATTTAAATGCATGGCAAATCAAGTAGGTGCATTATTCTTTTTGCTTTATAAACATTACGAAATTGTATAATAATACATTTAAGTTTCTAACAATTTCACGTTTTCACTAGTTTTACTCATGAATAAAGTGCATAGTAAAGTAAATGTTTCATATCACGAAAGGATACAAAATTAGGAAAGTACATACACCTGCTACGCAGGACTTTCACAAGTGCTCAATTTTCTGTAAACAGCTTATAATCATGACTACCCTATCAGGTATTTTCTTGGCAATATCATAATACAATGGTTTTCCACTGCCGTCCACTAAAAGAAGGTTTAATGACAACAAAATNTTTTCCCCCCTAAACATGGCAACTAGAAATTTTCTTCTAGTTACAACATACACTATTGTTAGTGAAAACTGCAACACCCAGAAAGAATGGCCGAAATGAATCCAAACTCAGAGGATGTGTATAACACTGTACTAGCAATAAGTGATTCCGTTTGCGGAGAGATGGCGTACGCGCAGGCCCAGCAGCGCGCTCTCTCGTGTGATCAGAATGGTCAGTGTTACGCCAAGATCAGTAAGTGAAAAGCAGTTAAATTAAGTGAAAGCAAGTGCCAGTCTGCCTCATCGGCGTCAAAGGGCACCATATCAGCATGTGAGAGAGTTCGAACGGGACAGAATGATCGGTCTCCGGGAAAAGTATTTGTCATACTGTGACATTTCGGCTCGTACAGGACATGCTGCTATGACAGTGATGCGCGTGTGGCACCAGTGGATAGAAGAAGGTCCTAAGCAGGGACGAGCGGGTACTGTACCACGCAATGTGACCACAGCACGGGATGACAGACATCTTGTCCGCATGGCCGTAATGGACCGTACAGCCTCGTCCACAGTATTGCCTCGACACTGGAGCACTGAAACGGGTGAGGACCTGTCTGCGTAGACGGTTCGATGTCTGCTGCGGACTGCACTGGTGGAACGCATGCTATTGCGCCGACTTCCGTTGTCCAGAAACAAAAAACGCCTCAGACTGTAATGAGTACGTGAACGCCGTCGCTGTCGTGTTGAGTGGCATAATGTAATGTTTTCGGATGAGTCCCGCTTCAACCTGTCCTACAGTAAAGGCCACATACGTGTTAGACGCTACCGTGATGACCGCGATCTGGCAGCCTGCATTGTGGAGTGGCATAGCGGACAAACGCCAAGTGTGATGGTTTCTGGCGCCAGTGGATACAACATGCGATCTTCACTCCTGCGTATTGAGGGCAATCTGAACAGCAACCGCTCCCTCGGGGAGGTTTTAGAGCCGGAGGTACTGCCCCTCCTTCAGGCGACTCCACATGTCATATTTCAGCTTGATAATGCCCGGCCATATGTGACGAGGAATGTGCAAGCCTTCTTCAATGAACGACGGGTACCACTGCTTTCTCAGTCTGCACGTTCTCCTGACATGTCACCCATCGAACATGCCTGGGATATAGTTGGTCGGTGACTTGTTCGTCCCAGACCTCCAACAACCTTTGTTGATGCTTTGTGGACTCGCATACAAAAGGCGTGGAGGGAGATTCACCAGGAACATATCCAGGTCATCTTTGATTCCATGCCACGACGTTTAGGGGCTCTGATTGCAGCACATGGGGGCTTCACACCATACTGAATTCTCAACGACAGAGATCATGTACAGTTCTGTAATCCTAATTAATTGTAGGATTGTCATGTACCTAATCTGTGGTATAAAGTTAATTTCAATCACATGTATCCTTCCTGGTGTTGCATTTTTCACAAACGTTAGTGTGTGTAGATATGATTATTTCAACGGCAATCAGAAAATAAATATGGGCAGCCATTATTCAAAAATATAATTAGCGCACAATTTAAAAAAAAATGCCACAAAACTAATTTGACAACTATATTTGTATAAGCCTACAATTTTAACCACAATAAAAAATTACCGGAAATTTTCCGTACATTCAGAACAAGAAAGTTAACGAACACAGTATTCAGAAAGAAAAATATCCTTAAGTACACACGTAATAATAAACTGAGTGAGTGAAGATATTTGGTGGCTCTTAACATCGAGGTCTTGAGAGACGATGAGGGTGAAGCTGTGTGTGTATTGAGCAGCGCCGGCATGAAAAGGCGGGTGAATCGGGAAATCCCCGAGGAAACCCACCGACCGGCAGCATCGTCCAACACGATTCTCACATGCGAAAAGCCGGGTGCAACCCGCCGGGAAATGAATTGGAATAATATACGGCCACGTTCATTTAATGATAACACCATGGTTATAGGGCAAGATATTGTGGTGTTATTTTAAGG
Organism: Clitarchus hookeri; assembly: GCA_002778355.1. Lineage (NCBI taxonomy): Eukaryota > Metazoa > Arthropoda > Insecta > Phasmatodea > Phasmatidae > Clitarchus > Clitarchus hookeri. Next base: position 537,874 of record NQII01003233.1, on the reverse strand, counting down.
CATATTTCGTTTTTAAACGTACCAGATTTCGGTTTTACCGGTTCTACTATAGAAAACTCGTAAATTGATACTTTAATGCTAAAATTATGCGTTATTTACAGCCATAGTTTTACTGTGTTATTTGTACACAAATTTTATTATTAATAAATCGGGTAGGGTAAGCAATAATTAATCCTTATAAACATATTTTCATTAAACGTTTTTAACGTTTATGCAACTCTAATGGCAAGAGTGAGCATTTTAGTTTAACTAATGTAACAGAGTATTACCATAGGTTAAAAATCCCTTTCTAGGGTGTTGGTCGTTTTTAAACTTATGTTCAACATAAGACTGTGTGGAAATTTGTTGTAATCTCAGACGAATTGCTTTGATATGGTTTTGTAGAGAAAATACATTCCGTCCTGGAAATTAAAATTTTTTTATTTTAGTTTTACAATATTTCTTGTATCATTAAATTATTATTGTAGTGTTAACTAGATGGTATCTGATAATAACTGCTGTTATTCGCTCAGCCAAAATTGGTAACAACCTAAAAAATATTTTTTTCTCCACATTATCTGAAAACTTAAATTATTCTTCCAAATGCTTGATTTATAAATTTTTTGATATAAACTTTTGGTTATACTTTTTCAGATAAAATAGTATATTTTGGCAAAATTTTGTTTTATATTGTGTTTTTACTTAAATTTCGGTGTTATACGGCATTAAAATTTTTATTTCGGTGTTATTTCGGTTTTATCACTATTCACGATATAATCTTGTCTCTAACCATGGTGAACGAAAAGACTATTACTTTATAACTAGTACACGTGTATTAAGCGGACCTGATATATCACCTGATCACTGTCTTCTAGTTAACAAACTATGTACGAAATGGTTGCCTAAACCAAAAATTTTGACGTATAGCTCAAAATTTCATTACGTTCAGATAGCCGTAAACAACATCATACGAGAAAAGACAGACAGTATGCGTGAAAATATGGAACCAGATCAAGAATATTGTGAAAAATCTCAATAAATGTATTTAGAAGACTGCATCAGAGATACTAATGCGGAACGAATAAAACCAGGTTATGAAAAGGGGAAATGAAAACAGCACTTGAGGATGGAGGGGAGAAGAAATTCTGCAACACTTATGAGAAAGCACAAATGAGAATGAGTCTATCAACTCTTGCGTAATATAAATAGTACCAATAATAAAGTGCATAAAGGAAGCTGGGATTATTTTGTGAGATTGACTAAGATGTATTCAGTGGAAACAGTAGGCAGGACTTGACGTCTCGTTGACAGTGATGTCATCTAGAGACGGAGCAAGTTCCTCAGACAAACAGTGACCCTGTGTTAAATAACCTACCCCGTATTCTTTTGGGGGAATTTCTGAAAACTATGGGAAACCGAGAACAGGAGGCGGCACAGGGAACAGAACTCGTATTCTCTCGAATGATTTCAGTAATTCACCACTGCGGCACCTCACTCAACTACCCTATAAAATAAGTTTCTTCTAAGAACATGCAAGACATCTTATTAGGAACGAAATGATACCGCACGCGCAGGTTAATACATCGGAAGTTAACGAGCTGATTTAAAACTTTAGTAATCTGGGTATGACGAGCAAGTCGTGCGCAGATTAGGCATAAATTAATAGAAAAATATAATATTTTTAAGACAGATGAAATAAAAAATGCTTTGATACGAAATGAAGACAGAAACGTCACTTTTTGGAGGAAAAAAAAGTACGAGGATTGCCACGGAAGCTACAACGCATGTCCTTACACACATGTTCTGGACAACAGGCAAAATACCAGAGGTGTGTTTATTAGCAGAAATAATGTCCATCTTCAAGAAAGGAAACAAATATAAAACCAAAAATTTATAGAGGAACGTGTGTGTTGAATATAGTATATGAAGTATATACTGTAATAATCTACTTAGCCCAAAACCTATGAGCAAGTTGAAGAGCTCAGAAATACAAGCCTAATTTGCGTATCTAATTATGCTTAGATTACATATTTATAAGAAACTAAATGGAAAAGAAAATAGTGCAGTTTACTGACGCATAAATTTTTTGTAGATTTTGAGAAAATTGAAAACATTTTGTGAGATACTAAACAAATGAATATTTCAACGGTTTAATTGTTTTAATTAAAATCATATATATTAAAACACTCAGTTTATACTCCGCAATGATGAAAAAGAATATAGGATAATGACAATAAACCGTAGGGTTATAATAGGCTGCAGCTTGTCTTCCACTTATGTCAAATGTCAAAACTTACCGCCGCTGGTCAGCGGGTTTTCTCTGGGATCTCCCGTTTCCCCCACACCTTAATTCTCGCTTCACCCTCATCAGTTCTTAATACCTCGATGTTAAGAGCCGCCCAAATCTCTTCACTCACTCACTCACTCAAAACTTACCGATGATGTCATCATAGTTTGGAAGAGCATATATGACATTGTTTGCGACATAGCATGGACATAAACAATCAAATTTGCAGTTTCCACTTGTCAAAAAATAAAATAAGTACTAAAAGAGAAAAATATATTCCACACAAAAAACTTTATAAAANAGCAGTTTCCACTTGTCAAAAAATAAAATAAGTACTAAAAGAGAAAAATATATTCCACACAAAAAACTTTATAAAATGATAGCAGTTTTGACACTGTTGTAAAAATATGAATACTGGATAATGACATAAAAATAAAAGTGTCACATCCAGTAGGCTAAAATGCAATTTCTCAAGGCCATATTACACGTAGCAGGTTGCAGCGTTGCTTTCTGACGTCGTTTTGTAGCACTGAAATGTGATCGTGTACTAGGACAAAATGACCAGTGTGCGTATCAGAAAGACCCCGTCAACTTGCAGCACGATCAACAAACGTGTGTGATAGTTTTTGATCGGACGTCTGCTTTCTGCGCGATGCGCTGCCGTGTAATCGGATTTCTGCGCAAGCGACTTCGCGCATGCGCGAGCCTGCCCCAAGTTGAACGAGCCCCTGGATCGCAATTTTCTCAACAGTCTGCGCGATACTGTTTTCCCAAGCGTGTGTTATATTTTGTAAGCTGTTCGCGGTTCATTGAGCACTTTTGAACTCGACCTTTGAAAAATGTCCTACCCGTGCCTGCATATATTTTAGCAGGCACATTGACAGGCATGCGCCCAGCCATTGGTATTTGCGGAGGGAAAGTTGTTCCATGTCTTGACGTTTAATTAGAAGTTTCAAGTAAAAATGAGTGAAAACTAAAAATTATTATTTTTACTTATGTTTTTATTGCATATATACTGAGAGAAGTATTTGGTTGAGCCAACTAAATATTTATTTGCATAAGGCGAAAAAAATGTATACGGTTGATTCAACCAAATATTTTGTTGCCAGGCAGATTTTGTTGGCTAATAAACATGGTTTGTTTGGTTCGAGTACATATTTTGTTAGCAGAACAAAATCAGTTTTATTGATTTCCATATTTGGTTTACCCAACAAAATATTTCGTTAAATCAACTATATCTTTGTTTCGCCATATGCAAACACACGTTTGGTTGGCTCAACAAAACCTTTCTCTCAGTGGAAATGTAAAAATTACGAATTTTTTTTCTTTCCTAATAATTATACAGTTTTGCTTAACCAACGCATGAATAAAGTGATCAGGCCCTTGGCAATGTTAACTTTACGTCTGGTGGAAGAATACATAATGTGAATTAAAGTAGATCTTAAGCTGGACTATGAAACATGCTCAGTTTACCGTGAACAGCTTATACTCTGTGTTACTCATGTTGCGGTGAATTATGGCAAATACACACATCTACAGCCAACAATTTTTGGCGGAAGTGATTGAACTGTAGTACCAATCAATGCATATCTGTGAAAGATTGAGACTGATGAATACCTGGATCGTTTGCAGAAAGAGAAGGTTTGAAAGGACGATAATATTTATTCCTCCTCTACTTAAATGCGAGATGACTTATCATTAAAAAGCAATGCGTGTTTAATAGGTGCTTTCAATTTGACAAGAAAAAAGACAGAAAACAGCACTGCATCCTGCTACGTGTAATACGGTCTTTGGCACAGTAAAGGGATGTGCAAAACTGGACCGCATAAGAAATGAAAACATTTCAATGTTGGTGACAGAACCGAAGATTGCAACATTAAATGAATAAAAAAACACACAGAAAAACGAACTACGTATACACTATAAGTTAACTTTGGCGTACAAACCAATAAATGTTTAGGTCAAGAAAAAGATGCAAATAATCCTTTGAAGTCAAACAGCCAGAACTATCCAATCCTTGAGCGGGAAGAAGAATAAAAATACGGCATTCCTTCAAAGCTCCCTATGTAATGGCATAGTCTACCACGTGAAGACACGTAACAAAATACATGTTCATAGTCTTATGGATACAAACGTGAAAAAAAAAANGGCATAGTCTACCACGTGAAGACACGTAACAAAATACATGTTCATAGTCTTATGGATACAAACGTGAAAAAAAAAACTAACATAACTCGTTGTACCTGCTTTTTTTTAGCTTTATCCCGAAACTTTTGGAGTTGGATATTGNAAAAAAAAAAACTAACATAACTCGTTGTACCTGCTTTTTTTTAGCTTTATCCCGAAACTTTTGGAGTTGGATATTGAACATATCCGTGTATCATGGGCGTGTTTATGAACAAACTAACATCTGTCACAAGGTTGGCTAGCTAAGCAGCTGGGTTGTCGAGGAGAGGGGTGATCCTGATTGCTCTCTTGTTGAATAGAGATATACTTTTAAACAAAAATTGTGGCAAGTGCGAATTTTGTTGACAGGTCTAACGTAAGCGGTTCGTTCCGAGTGAATGTCTGCGAACGTTATTTTCTGAATTCGGAATGAAATACCATATGATAAGAACGTTTCGCTCGGTATAAAAGTTATACCAAAAATGGGGGAAATTTTCATGATTTGCGGAGTCCTGCAGCGTGGGTACTGTCGAAGTGTCCTAATAACTTAACATAAACTTATAATAATGCAAATGCTTATTGCTACCGTATATTCAAGTTTGGGAAAAATGGTTTATAACTGGAGCGGACTTTCTGACGTATGGTAATCCAGTGTGGCAAAGGTTTTTTTGCGACATGTGTGCTTAAGACATAAGCAATGTGTCTTAGACAGATGCATACTTCAGATGTCAGTCATTTCGAAAAATTAATTGTTCTTGTTCTATAACTACAGTATTTAGCAAAAATGCGCTGTATCAAAGAACTGCTGTTCATTTATAAGATTGCGAAAAATAAACAATTTTTACGTAATAAAAGTAACAACTAGCTCTCACTCTAAACGCTTTACAAAGTGTATGCGCCAATATTCAAAGTAAAAAATAATAACGAAGTTAAATTCTGATTTTAAGCAGCTCTATTCAATTCTCAGAATAAATAACATAGTATAGAGTTATATCGTGTTTACTATTAAGCAACCACATTTTGTCTCACAGAAACAACATCCGATTTTATCTCGTTCCTGTTATGGTATGATCATTTCGGTTGAAAAAAGGGTAATTATTATAGGAGAAAACTGCTGCAAGAAAGCCGATAATAATACAAGGGAGTAATATATATGAAGAGGAAGGGCTAAAGTTGGATCACCGTAAATGCAGAGATTTGAATGACTTCTACTTTTTAAACACAGGTTTTGAATTTGAATTATCAGTAAGGAATCAGTAAGGAATGACATTTTTGCAATATAAATTATCTGTAGGTATTAAATAGTTTCCTTGTTATGCACGAGACAAAGTTATAAATATTAACTAGCGACTGATTAATGCTATTCCACGAATAGCAAGCCCAAAAATACTGTCGGTTTAATTGTTTGCTGAGATAAACGCAGCGTGAAAGAGGCTCAGCAACCCATTTTCCAAATAAATCGTATGAACAGGAAAACTTAGTGTTAAATGCTTGTTGTTGGCTTATTGTTCCTCAGGAAGAATGAAACAATTTATAGTTGATTAACTAAAAGAAGAGAACCTCAAAGCGATGATTAAAGCGTAGCCAGATAATTTATACTCTGAAATTGGCCCTTTCATGCACGTCGTTACGTGATAATTTATCCTGCTCCTATTAGGGGTATGGAGTTAAAAGAGATTTAAGAGACTTGTCTCGGGCGAAGTGTTTGTGTGATAATGACAGACGGAGAGAGAGAAAGAGAGCAAAGGTCATGTATTCGAACTTCATTCGTGAATCAAATGTGCTCTCACTATTATGACCGCCATTCAAAATTCTAAAGCAGAGCCGANATATATATATATATATATATATATATATAGATAAAGTTTAATCTACATTTAGGATTTCATACAATTACCCGACATTTTACTCCGAATTTATAAAAGTAATAATATGTTCACGATTTTAATGTGATGGGGTTGAATTAGTTCACAGAGTAATTCGAAAATTTACAAAATCATCTTATTAGAATATTTTCAATACGATTTTCTGAACGAGATGACAAGAAATCTTAACACAGTCGCTTAAGCAAACCACACACCTCTCCTCCCCAATTATTATCCCATACAAAAACGGTATGCAGTACAAAACTCTACAACACATGTTTCTGTCTCAATTGCTTGAACACTTGAATTGTCGTGGTGATTGACAAAGGCGGGAACGCATGTGATTCACTTGATCTCGTTTTCTCGCTCAAAAAAAAAAAAAAGCCCCAGTTATAAACTATCTTGAGATTTTCTAGAAAATGCGCCAAAGGGAAAATTTACCTTCAAGTTTCTGGGACCCGTATGCACGAAAGGGTAGCAAATGTGTATTTAGTGATGCTAGAACCCGTTAAATATTTCTGGCATACATAAAAATGGATAGGCGTAGCAGTCATCAAATTTTTGTTTGGAACTGTACTGTTATCAGTGTAAATTCGTGTCATATGTCGAAGCCAATTTAAATGTTTTCGTTTTTAATGTTATTGGCAACAACTGTTCGTGCGACTACGGAATAGTGTCTAGGTAAACGACAAATGATGTCTCCAACATCGTTAGGAATTTCCCTTATTGGATAACTTTTCTGCTGTTTACAATGTAATTAATTGAATGAACACAGACATGCGCATACGTATGAACCCAAATATTACCATTAACTTTCCTTTTTATAAAACGTTTTGTTCCTAAGGGGAATGTGGAAGTCAAAATTTTGTTTTCTCGTGGCTCAAAAGTAGTTTTTATCTTGTTAATTTTATTATAAGTAGTAACCAAATAATTTGTGTTTTTGGAAAATAATTTAGTATCCTTGTAAGTAGCTAAAGAATATTTAAAGTTGTTTTTATGGTCTGCGGTTTTATTTTAAGATAATTGTAAGCCACGTCTCCATAGGTAAAATGTGACTTTCCTATACACCACGTCTTTTCACGGTAGTAAAAAAAACAGATTCAACTTTGTGTTTATAACATTTTTACTTTACACGATTTGAGGAGCATGTGTTCTTTTGCTCTGTTTTTAATTAATTCTTGAAGAAGTAGGTTTTTTTAAGAGTTTTTATTTAAGTGATTGACTTATATAATTTATTTATTTGTGCAGGTGTATTGAAAAAAAATTATTACCAAAATGACGATATAAGAATTTGGATACGAAATGTGTAGAAGTACAAACGTAGAAAATTATACTATACTATGCGGTACTTAAGACCAGTTGTACCATATAGGGTTAGTGCTCTGGACAAAAACAATTATATTGTTAGGTTTAAAATGCGTTGTACGAGTTCGTGTTACTGCAATTCAGAGATTTTATTCTCTCGTTAACTATTCAGCCTTGGAATTGCCAGTTAGGCATTTTTCCGGGTGGACAGCGAGCATAGAAAGGAAAATATACGACTCTACGATTCGTGAAAGTTAAGTACGACTACAAAACATTGTTTTACGAAAATAAGAATAATTTAGTATGTTCGGTCATAAGGGGCTGGAGATCCGCAGCTGCAGCCTACATCATGCTGTGTTATTCCGATCGGCAGCCATATTGTATCTAAGTGACCTTGACCCATGACCTTGACCTTAACACTGTGCTCGTGATCTTGAATAACCTTGAAACCAAAAAATCCAAAAAATTCCCCGAAAATGCTAAATTGTTTTAAAATTTTTTATAATACTTGCAAAACTGCGGAAAATTATTCAAAACATAGCAAATGTTTTAAACAAATATACTAAATTTTTTTATAAAATATTAAAATTTCTTATGTTTTTTGCATAGAAGCGACGGGGAACTGGAGCCGAACAGACACCATGTTATGACGTTACCCAACCACCATATTGAATCCAAGTGACCGTGAACTTGATATTTGACCTTGACCCCGGTTAACTTTGACCTTGGCCCCAAGAAATTGCAAAAAAAATTCTAAAAATCCTCAAAAAATTCTAAAAAATTCTTTAAAAATAATTTAAAACATTCATAAATATTTTAAANAAAATAAGAAATTTATTTAAAAAATCTATTAAAAAATTATTATATAAAAATTATTTAAAAACTTACATTTCCTGAGGTTTCTTTAGCACCACGTCCAGCAGACGACTGTCCCATGTCAAATGTTTCTCATTGGTTATTTGGACGGTTCTCCTCCACTCCCACCACCTATGTTTCTAATTGGTTGATTACTCACACTCGACCCGCCACCAAGGTTTATAATTGTTTTAACTTTCCCCTCCACTTCCCCATCATCATTGTGCATGTCGGATGCACTCCACCCACCAAATTCATTTTTTCGTTTGTAATTTGTTTACAGTTCATCACCTAGGTGGCGCTAGTGTTTAAATGATCGATTTCGCCGTCAGAGGAGTTGCCGATTTAGCCACCATGTTGGTTGTTGTCCACCCTTACCTTAAACCCAATGATATTGAACTCGAAAAATCGAGACAAATTACGGTCCATACAATTGAACATTACTAGCTGGTTACAATAATGGCCCATACCAATTAACCATACTATCTAACGACTGACTCCACCCAAAACTAACTCCGCCCAAGACTGGTTACTGGTGAGACTGACTGAGCACAAGACTATCTCCTAACGAGACCAGTTCCTGAAAAACTGGCTAAAACAACCGACAATGCCAACCTTCCATGCCACACACCTATACAATCGATGATGGACAATCTCGATAAATGTATCTAATAAGAGTATCTCTTCGCACAAAGTCTTCGCAAAATTTTTGTAAAACATTTCTACCACAGCTGACCCTACCAAAGGGTCATACTAACTTACCAAGCCAACTGACCAGGCCAACCAACAAGTTGCGAAACATTCCTCAAAAATATTCCCCTTCGTTCGTCATATAGGACTATGATTGGCATGCTCGCGAGTGAGCGGTATCGATGTTGAGTTATCCAGCGTCTGTTCGTTAAGCTCGAAAATTAGTCGGGCAATAGCTTGTAAAACAGCATCGGCCATGCGCCATATGACAAATGTCTGATACCGGTCACGATATTTAATTAACACGATGAATTATCTGTATATATAAATGAATATGTTCGTGCCTTATAGGTTAGTTGTTATTAAACCAACCAATCAGTAATGTCATGGCAGGAGTCAGTCTCCTGGAGTCAGTGTGCAAGAGTCAGTCGGCATGTGTCAGTACACAAGAGTAAGTCGGCAAGATTCAGTCGCAAGAGTCAGTCGGTAGGAGTAAAATGTATGAATTCATGTATGCTTGAAGATGATTCAAGCCACTTGCGATGTGCAACCGAGTATGTCATGCACGACTGCATTAATACCTTCAACGACTGCCCAATAATTACATAGGAAACACTCCTGTTACTGTGCCAAGTCCTTCACTAAAAGTTGCAATGTGAGGTGACAAGAGAAGAGTGACTGTTTGAAGAGCTCATCTCATCCTTTTTTTAGTTAACTGTTAAAAATATTCAGGATAGTTCACTTGATGTGATAATTTAAATAAAAACATCAAGGCTGATAAATGTAGTGTTCTTTCACTCTCTGAGTAACAGCATGTGATTACTTTATTACCTCCTGTTACTCGCATGATGAAGCATTACGACAATGACCACATGCAGTTTATGCAAGGTGATACAATTAAGGAGATAATATATCTGTAAGGGTTCGTCAACTGGGAGCCAGCAAGTGATGTCGCCAATACCTCCTGCTGCATCGATGGATACTGTTTCCGCAGACGATTATCATGAGACAGTTAATGCTAATGACGGAATGAGAGACCTACGAGGCATGCTAGAATCGGTATGTGTGGAATGTACACTTGCAAGACGTTAATGTGAAGTCGACGAACTTCAAAATAAACTGTTGTAAGCTCTAAATACTGACTATGACCACGTGACTCCCACGTGACTACCTACGTGACCAAGTGACTCCAACTTGATATTGAGGATGAAACAGGAGATGAAGACGATCATGCCGACAGTATTGATGAGTATGAATATAGCGACAGTGTTGGTGAAGTATCTGATGAGAAGGATGATGATTCTCTCGACGTTCCCACACATTTCCCCAACGAGTTTCCTTCGACAAGTGGTGTGAAGAAGGCAGAAGGCGTCAATAACGCTTGTTACAAATTTCCCAAAGACCCAAATGAACTTGTTGATAAGACTCAGATATTTGATTATCCTGTAAAAACGCAAGGATCTCTCAGGATTTTTTGAGATATCTTCAATAATCGATGAATTGAAGAATCGGGGTTATATCAGATGAGAGTGTTGGCTACTATCCATGATCTGCAAACATATGAGAAATGTAAAGATCTAATGTAAAAAATAATTATAATGATATAATGTTTATAAAAAGTAAATAAATTTAATTTATATATACATAGTAATGTGTGTTTAATTTCTTATGGATTCCCTTTTGCTTGTCGGAAAGACGTATTACTTCAGTGGTGTAAACAATCGATTGCAACAGTCTGTTTTAGATAACATTTATGTGAGCGTGTGCAAGAGGAGTGCTATTGTTTGATCTGAAGTAGTATGTCTTACTCGGGTCGTTTAAAATGAATGAGTTCTATATGGCGAACGGTGGGGAATATTTTTGAGGAATGTTTCGCAACTAGTTGGTTGGCCTGGTCAGTTGGCTTGGTAAGTTAGTATGACCCTTTGGTATGGTCAGTTGTGGTAGAAATGTTTTACAAAAATTTTGCGAAGACTTTGTACGAAGAGATTAGCTACGAGACTCTTATTAGAGACATTTATCGAGATTGTCCATCATCGATTGTATAGGTGTGTGGTATGGTAGGTTGGTATTGTCGGTTGTGTTAGCCAGTTTTGCAGGAACTGGTCTCGTCAGGAGCTAGTCTTGTGCTCAGTCAGTCTCGCCAGTAAACTGTCTTGGGTGGGGTCAGTCGTTGGTTATTATGGTTAGTCGGTATGGGCCCTTGTTGTGACCAGCTAGTAATGTTCAATTGTATGGACTGTGATTTTTCTCGATTTTTTTAGTTCAATGTCATTGGAGTCAAGGTCAAGGTCGACCAAAACTAGCATGGTGGCTAAATCGATAGCTCCTCTGACGGCGAAATCGATAATTCTTACACTAGCTTCGCCTAGATGATGAAAAAGTAAACAAACGAAACGAAAAAAATTAATATGGTTGGTGGAGTGCATTCGACAGAATGAGCAAAGTTGAGGGGGTAGGTGAGAGGAATGCCAATACAATGAGAAACATTGGTGACGGGTCAAACGAGCGTGAGTAATCAACCAATAAAACACATATTGGGTGGTGCAGTGAACACAAGTAATCAACCAATGAGAACGTTCGTAGAGGTTGGATAGTCCTTGGCCCCATCAAGTTGGCGCGTGCAGATTAAACTCTGTACGATGCTGTTGATATGTGAGGTGGTATCCACGCCCAGCCCACCGCGATTCGAACGAGCGTAATCTCCTTCTATTGGATTGCATTAAACTGCAGCCAATTAAATCACGGTAGTGTCATATTATAGTCTGGCACCAGACTTTGATGGGATTTGGCCGGCGTGCATGTATTACTCCAACGACTGCAGTGGCTAAAATGTTTGATGTGGCTTTGTGGCTGAATAAAACTCTTGCTAGGCGCTTTGCACACTATATGTTCTGGAATTTACTCCTGTTTAACCTTTAAGGTCACATGCACAGGAGACCCGATTGCCCACAGGCTGTACAGTATAGAGAATAAATATGGAGGGAGTTGAGGAGAACCGAATAATTAACTAATGAGAAACATTGGCGAGGGTCAGTCGTCTGCTGGATGTGGTGCTGAGGGAAGATCCGGAAATGTAAGTTTTTAGAATAAACTTCTTCATAAGTTTTTAATAAATTTTAAATGCATTTATTTATATTTTTTGTATTTTTTATAATTTACGAATATTTTAAAACTTTTAAAAACATTGTAAAGATTTTTTAAATTTTTTGGAAATTTTTAGAATTTTTGCAATTTCTTGGGATCAAGGTCCAAGGTCACCGGGGTCAAGGTCAAAGATCAAGGTCACTTGGATTCAATATTGTGTTTGGGTAACGTAATGACATGGTGGCTGTTCGACTCTAGTTTCCCGTCCTCTAAGCCAAAACATTCTAACTTTTATTTTTTTTAATTATTTAAATTTTAAAATACAATTAAAATAATTTTTTTAACAATTGTGCGTATTTTTTTTTTATTTTTTTGACTCTTTTGTGGGTTCAAGGTCATTCAAGGTAACGGGCACAGGGTCAAGGTCAAAATCACGGTCACCTGGATCCAATATGGCCGCCGACAAACAGTAATGGCCGCCGACATACATTATGTATGCTCCGTCTCCGGATCCTTATGCCCGACCATAATAAATTATTATTCTACCACGAAAGTAATATTTTGAGCTATTGGAACGTGAGTAGATTTACTGGTATAAAGTTAAGTGATCTGTGTAAAATAGAGAAAGAAAATTGTGGTAGTGTAATTGACATGTGCAAATTGTGCAAGTGTAAACTTTATTTCAAAAGGAATCTCACAATTCATATGCAGTATCTAAACTGATTATTAAAAATGTGTTCTAATTTTTGCACAGTTAAGAACAAAATTTGTCCAGCCCGTCAAATTAAAATTCGTTAAATTTGTTATAGGAATGTTTATAAAAAGAAAGTAAACGTCTCAAAAGTTAAGTCTTATCATAATTTATTTAAAAAAAAGTCTTATTAATTGTTTACCAGTACTACTTTAGTAAAAGAATGAATACCGTATTTTACAATTTTTTAATTCCATGACCATTCAGCTGTAAATTGCATCAAAATGTTGATGCTACTATTTTTAACAATAGAAACCAATATTAATAAGTCCCATTAAAGTTTATACCGAAATATCGATAAAATAATTAGACGTCCTAGGTGGGGAAAATTACTTTATTTGTAGTAGTTATGGATTTAACCGTATTCAATTATTCTTTATAAATTACATCTTATGCCCGGTTGCACCAACACGTTTTAAAATCTTAGTTCGCATGAACTGAGTTCATGCACGATCCTCGGTCATAAACTCGTTCAAGTATATTTGTGTTAAACCAAACTGTAACTAGATTCTAGTGATCTCCGATCTTGTGATCTCAAGATTGTTACTTTCGACCTCCAGAGCTAGTATGTTACACGAAATATCATTGGCTGAAACCTATTACGTAATGGATTTTGGAGGAAATTATGTTTTTCACTGGTACAATTATTTTCTGTATGTTGTTATCGAATAAAAATATAAACACAGTTGTCTCCTTATGTATTATTGACAGGCAGTTGTAATAATATAACAATAATGGAGTGAAAATATAAACGTAATTGTTTCTCTCTGATTGGCATCTATATTTATATGCCTAGGTCGGAATGAAAATTATACATAGTTGTTTCTTGGCGTTGGCAGATGTAACTTTCTTTTTCCGATAATGCATAACTCGCATGTGCCGAACACAACAGAACATGAGAAAGAATTGTTAATATATTCAGTAGAAGAAAATATGAGCATAATCGAGAGCAGAAAGTCTGATACCGTGTCTTTGAAGGAAAAATAAGTCGCGTGGTAACAAATTGCTGCTGACTTCGATTCGCAAAACATCGTTCACAGAACTGCAAAGCAGTTAAAGACGTGTTACGATAACGCATGCGTACAGTCAATTGTCCCAATGACGCCAGGATAGCATGCAATCTCATAAACGTTTCCTATTGTAGTGTGCTCTTCTTGCATACTGGCTGGCCAGTGCAACCTGGTGTGTTATCCTGCATACTATTCTACATGATTTGGACATCAGATCGCTGCACACAATCAAAAACGACCCAGTGGCATAAAACCTAAGTGTCAATAATAATTGATTGAGGGGAGAAACAGGCTTATTCCTGTTACTGTCAAAACTTAAGTTGTTTTCGATTTTGTAAAGCACTTGCAAAGTCTGTTTCGAAAGACGGAAACGCATCTTTAATTTATCGTCACCTAGGTTTTGGAAAGGATGCTGTTTCCCCATGTACTGTATTGGCCTAGGTGCTTCATGGGTATAATGCTGCTCAGAAACATTATCAATTTAATCATGTTCATGCTCACTTTCTAAAGAATACGTCACGATACAAACAATTAGCTATAAGTAACCTTTAAATTAACCAACACGATATGGATTAGAACAGATATATGTTACACCCAACTAAACCAATGCATCTGCTGATTCTGCTTCTTTCATAAATAAATTACGAACTAAGCGAAATAAAGAGCCTTCTTTAAAAATTATCACAGACATAATAGAGACCATAGGAAAAAAACACTTGAACCAAGATCATATGTTTTGAACCATCGGATCTGACGGCTCATGTACAGTGAAGAAAGGAACCTGGTTCAAGGCGTGAAAAGCGTTCGTGCGTCGCTTCAAATACACTAATCCTAGTTAAAACTCGCCGTGAACCTGAATCGTGGTTGTGAACTCGGATGTTGCAACGGGCCATTAAACACGTTAAATTAAGTTTTCAACAAGTAATATTGTCACTTTTTAGGTAAAATACAAAAATACGTTACATTTATTTACATACAAAATGATTCATTTAACCAATCTTTATACAGTCATGGTAAGTTTGTATGTTTAATATTGTTTTTAACTGGTTAAAATTCACGAGCTGCTTGTAAACGACAATGCGCTATATATTAATTTTCGCTGCATTCTGTGTCTGAAAGAAACAAATCCATGCATTGAAAATAGCGTTTTAGCAACCAGTTTCATTCCAAAGCTAGGAATGTTCGTCTCGTAAAAATAGCATACAAATTAATGGTATGGATTTTAAAATATAAACGATGCAGCTGATATCAGCACAAATGTTATTCGAACTCTTAAATATTGTGTTGGTTTTCGGCACATATTTAGAATTTATGTCTGTAATTTTGAGAATATCATGGACAATTTTCAACCCACAGTAGCAGAAGGTCATCAATAAAGTGTTGAAACATAGATACTAAAATTAATAAATTCTTTCAAAACACAACAAATAATTCCAATGCTTTGTCATTTCTGGGGTATTTTCATGTAAACTAGTCAACATTTGACATCTTGGAGGCCAAAGTGTTCATTTGTATACATGTGTAAATATCAGGAATAAAAATTATTTAATTAATTAACGCTGTGCTCTTGACAAGTTTTCAGAATTAAATACTGCATTTACAGTAAATCCATTGCCAACATATTCATAATAGAATCACCAAACCTCATATCACTCTTGTATCTAACCAAATAGGTAAGTGTGATGATAAATATAAGTTCGGATTTTAGCAATGGGTTAAGCTTACAAGGTGCTAGTTAACACTGAAATAAACGCCACGTTGATACAACTGGCAGTTAAAGTAATAACTTGCCATTTCTTTTTAATTAACTTTTACTACGTTCATGTAATGTATGACCTCTTCTCTTCAACAATGAATATATCAACGGAATGTAATAAAAAACATAAATATGATGCAGAACTGGAAGCACTGCGAGTATTAATTGAATGACTGAGTAGCCAAGTGAGCGCGAGTGTACACAGCTCGAGAGAAGACGAGAAGCTTTGAAATTACACCAAATTTGTTTGTACCTTCGTAGTCAGTTGAGATTAAGATGCTTTTACTAGGTACACTTTCATGATTTGAGTCAAATTTTAAGTTAGCCAATATAAATAAACTTTTTCTCATCAGTGGCAATTGCACTCAAGCTTTGTCTTGAGATAGAATCTAAATAGGAAGCAGTTAGGGAGTAGCGTTGATCTACGAGGAATGCGATCAAATCTTTACTACATTACTACCGCAGGTCCGCCTCCACACTGTCATGGTTAAAATAGTTTCCGTTCGCTAGGATAATCCGGGTTCGAGTCCCGATGCCCCACCCCCTGGGGCGTTGACCATCTACAAAGGTCAAGTACACCGCGAGATTATTGAGATTATTACTACTAACGCAGGCTTTCTAGATCATCGTCATTGATGTTATATAGTCTTTCCAGTTGCAGTCACATGGAAACATATCAAATACATATCTACTCTTCAGGAAAGTGCAAATTCACCGCAACAGCTGTCTGTGTTCGACCGCAGGTATTTTAGGTTGAATGTAATCTTGGCGCCGTCTACTGTCCCAACAGGGCAGCACAAGTAAAATCTGCTTGCTACTGCATTGCCGCTACTTGAATTCTCAGGTTAGATCAGCGTTCTCAGTCATAAATCACACAACCATGAGGAATACTGCTAACGAATCGTCCACTGTTTTTACTGTAAAAATTGCCGTTTTATAGTTACAGTTATCGCAAGCGGTTCGCTACAACGTGTTACCTATCAACACTTCACGACCAGTGCCTGGATTACGAAGAGTGTGTTCGCATGATCTCAGTTATAATAAAATCATACGTTTGTGGCAATGGGAATTTCTCTTGAGACAAAAGGTTTTTGATTATGGGTATGCTCTGCACTGGACAAGAATCCATACCGAAAGTCAGTTATTTAGGAGAAAACGGTGAGTTTCGTTTTACAGTTGAACATATATAAAAACAATCTACAAACTAGAAGCAAATACCTTATGGTTAGGTGTACGAATCAGTTTGCGAATGTTAATTGTAAAAACGTGCCGATAAAAGCAACTCTTTCCCACTCTTAAAATGTTTTTGAACTGCGAACAGATTTGGTCAACACAGTAAAAAAATATCGTCAATGGGAACAACGATTGCACAACACTTGAGAATCATAAGGTTGCAGTCACGAATAAAATAAAATAAAACTACTTCTTCGTTTTAATTAATGACATTTGATAATGTATAGCAAGTAAATATAAAATATGATTTAGGCAATTTTCCTAACAGAAAATGAAATACACATTTACTTACGTAAATTAGGTATGTTTATTTTATTTACCTTGAAGTATACTGACACTAATTTCCCTTCCGTTACATTGAATGTAATTCTTGGTAAGTCTTTTTAATCTTAGCGTTTCCCAAACAGAAAATACATAGACTTATGACTATTTTGTATTTACCTCTGGATGGAATATCGTAGTTGTTATCCTTTAACTACTGCATTTTACTATAAATGGGTGGGGAATTGTAGCACCCTCTGTACGTGGTGAAACTTTTGGGAGACGCGAAAACGGGCTGCCAAAGTGCCAGTCTCCATTCCGCACGCAACTTCCTCTATCACACCTCATTTATCTCAAGCGTTTTGAAGATGGGGTTTTTCTCCATGCAAAGAAGTACTGTTGAAGCCCCGTATTATTATTATTTAAATCACAGCCGAACAAGGATGTAACAACCATACGTTCTACGGGTGACTTTCGCAGCCGAAGTCACTAAGGCGTTACATTTTAATAACGGTGTTTCGGGTTAGAATTCCGGGTAAGTAAGAGATATCGGTGCGGTTTGGAGATGTTAATCGAGTTGGTTATACTTCCTGAACTGCCGTCCGTTTACCCACACCTATTGAAGTGAGGACGTTAATAAACTGAATAAAATTATATATATATTTATTTATAATACGAATTCCTACATAAAACATTATATCATAAAACATGTTTTACTGTGTAGATTCCGACAGGACTTTCCTAGAACGAAATTATGAATATAATCATGAAGTTGTAATGAAAGGTTTGATTGAATTCGCTGAAACCATGGGTTTGATCGATTTCGACTCTGTTCAAATACATCCATTCCTCACTCATATCGATGCCCTCCTTGAAGAGTGGCGAATGCGGTCGATACGCCACTCTTCCGCCGAGTTGAGCCTTGTTATACATTGCCGAAGATTTATCTGGAAGGACTGGGAATTTCACAGTAGGCCGGGCATGTGGAATAACAGGCGGGACGAATTCGCTCGCGGGAGGCGCACGAGAAAATGAAGAAGAATAAGCGACCGGGACCATGAGAGATGAACAAGGAGGATGAGAAAGAAGGGGGGTGGTTCGAGGGAGGTCGGTGGCAGTTACCGCTGCCAGTTACTCGGGGCAGGAATTATGCGCGCACCAGAGCCACCCCTTCCCCCCTCTCATCCTTCCGCAGGAGTTTGACAAATGGTGGTCAAATTGGGGAGGTGGCCCGGCGCATTCATCACCCCGCTGACGGTGAAGCATCGTTGTTCCTTAGTCTGAGGGCTACTGCGATGACGTCCTCGATTCCCATAGACCACGGCACCGTTTTCATTTCGTGTGATGGAGTTCTGCTGCATTCAGACTGGATTCAGCCCGGCCAGCGAAACAATAGACTAAAGATGAGCTAGACCGATTGTCGTCTTCTGCGCATATACCGAACATTGAACTTCTGCAAACCAACACAACTTTCAAAGTCACATGGTAAACCTTGATGAACGTGTTTGTTTAGACCTAATTTTCAAAAAGATAAGCCGTTATATATGAATACAATACTTTTACCAAATTTAATTTAATCTTATTGCTTTAAAGTTGGCCTGAGGAAGTATATAAACATCTTAAAGCACTTGTTTACATAACAAGTGTTCTAACCTCAAATCCTATCACGTCGTTTCATGATAGTCGTATAGGCAGAAAATCTGTCCAATATTGGAACATGGAAGGGCTACTGTGCATCTCGGGCGAGCGGTCTCCCCCATTTTGCCTCTACTGACGTAACCTTTCCCCGCGATAAATAGCCGGAACCTTTTATATCTCTCAAACTTAACGTAGAGTCTAGGGAAGATAAAGTGTTCGAGCCAAAATGTCGTTTCTTCGGGGCATTAGGAACATGGGACTCTTAAAAAATCGCGAAATTTTTCACAAATTCTTTTGCTGATACTGGAAGTATCTACCTACTCGAAAGTAAACAAAAGCGGCAGTGGCACACGAGGCGTATGCAACTACAGGACCAAAAGCGGCTGCCCTATTTTCTTATCGGTGGAAGGTCTTCATCAGAGTTCAGTATGTTCTCGGAGCATTTCAGTTCCTTTCCTTTGCATTAAACGTATCGGGCAGTGATTAATTTTTCAAATGTTGATTTCAAAATAGCTCACTTTACCGTGAACAGCCAAAATGTCTAGTGACACAAGTTAAATGACAGGGTCTTTACATATTACTTAAATGCATTTAATTTAAAGTTTGTCACGAGTATAAAAATAATAGTACTGTAAACATATTTTTTTTTTCACGACAAAGACGATTAGTTTATTGAGACGGTACGTAATCCAATGACAGGCGATGCGCGGCAGGGTAAAGCCAGTGGGTCACTGCTGGCAGCAGAAGAAGGAGGAGCGAAGAGGGTAGAAGGGCGCAAGGTGGGGCTAAGCGCCGGGACGCTGACGAGCTCCTCACGGCGTCCATCCAGGCGAGGTAGTTGTCGACGCGCGCGTACACGCCCGGGGTGTCGGGGCGTGCGCACCCGTGCCCCCACGATACGATGCCGACCTGCACGTCATCGCAGAGCAGTGGCCCGCCCGAGTCTCCCTGCAGCCAAAACACACGCGCATAACCCATAGCCTGTACGTGGTGGCGCCGCAGTGGTCTAGTGGTTAGACTACTCGCATCCCGCCAAGGCGAACCAGCCTCGGTTCTCGGTGGGGCAGCTCCCGGATTCTCGCATGTGGGAATCGTGCCGGACGATGCCTATGGTCGGCGGGTTTTCTCGGGGATCTCCCGTATCCCCCGCCCCCTCATTCCGGCGCTACTCCAATCTCACCTCACTTCACCCTCATCGGCTCTCAAGACCTCGATGCCAAGTACCGCCTAAATGTCACCACTACACATCTGATCTATATATTAGTTTTCAGAGGTTGATTTCAAAAGTGCTGAATGAACTACGAGCCAGCTATAGCCATGGAGTAAGGAATGGAGGAGTGGAGAGAAATTGAGAGATTTCCAGGGCTCTTGAGAGCCGATGAGGGTGAAGTTATGTGAGTATGGAGCAAGGTCGCGAGAAATGGGAGACACCCGAGAAAATCACGGCGACCAGCGGCATCGTCCGGCACGATTCGCACATGCGAAAATCCGGGAGCGACCCCGCCGGGAATCGAGTCCTGTTCGCCTAGGTGGGAGGCGAGTAGTCTGAACGCTACACCCCTGCAGCCCCAGCGAGAAAGAGACGACACTCTTAAGTTTCGCTGCCCTACTTATTTGCGGTGATATCTTAGGCAATAAAGGGAGGAGGAAAGAGGGAAGTTTATATCTTACGATCGTTATAACAGTTCACACCACCCAATCCAAAAATAATCTTTTCGCTCATTTAAATATTATGCAATGATTTTTGTTCTTAAAAATCGATTAAGTAGCCAAGCTTTATGCTAGTTTGACAAACTGCACAACTTTTACTTTCATTTAAGTTTGTTTCCTAATTTGTATTAAACTGCTTTTTTTTCGGCAGGGTGGCACCTACTATTTTCGTGTCAGTTTTTAGGTTTTAAAAATATGTAAACAAATAATTAATTATTTATCACATAGTACCTTTTGCCAACAAGTTGTAACAGAAAGGGCACCCAGCATTTGGGTTACCCATAGTAATTTTCAAAATGTACGTGAAGCACGCACGCACCAGCGTACACGATACACACGCATAACCAGTTATGCCACCAAAACCAAACTAAAACTCACTCATATAAACGTAATTATTTAACTAAACGAAAAATCAAATGTAAAATGTGATATCAACACAGTTTGTTAAAGTTATGATAATTATTAAGATTGGCATTATTTATATTAATAATTGTCGTTGAAATATAATTCGTGTGATAAATTTAAAAGTTTCGTAGAGTTATGTTGATGTTTGTCTTTAGTGAGTCCGGTATTTTCAATAACACCAGTGCAGGGCATTTTCAGTTTCGCCCCCCTGGCAATGGGTATGGAAGGTGGAGTGGCTGCAGAAAAAAGGCAGTCGGTGGAGACCAACTCTTGCTAGGTGGCGTTCCAGAATGTCACTCTGCGAGTAAACTTTTCTATTTTGCTGTCCCAAAACATTTGGAGTTATGTTTTCCTCGCTCTCGGCAGGGTCCCAAAACTGCAGAGTAATTACTCTGATCATCTTGCCAGAGAAAAACGTTTACACTCACTATTTCAGCGATTAAGGAAGAGCAAACTGAAAACTGCTTGAATTTCATTAGAATCAAGCAAACTGAAAGGAAATGTGGACATTTTGATTACAGACACGTACGGGAATATTACAAATGACGAGTGACAAAATTTGTATTTTTATTTAAAAGTCAACTTATACAAAGGTTGCATTTTTCAACGTAATGTTTATGATTAACTTATCGTAATTAAAATGTCATACATGCAATTTTTTTAAACGGAAATAATTTGGAGAAAGTGCTAAATATGCATTGCAATTTACATTGGTTGTATAATCATTGCACATTTGTAAACACAGCACGCTATTTACATAATGCTCTTTCCAAAACCACGTTTACTCTTGCTTTCCTCAGATGTTACTCTCCGTTACTTTACTCCATTCTTAGAGTAACGTTATGGAACGCCACCCTAGAGGTAGGTAGGTAGGTAGGTAGGCCTACTCACACTGCAGGCGTCCATGCCCAGGTCGTAGGTGCACAGGTTGACGTGCGGAAGTACAGTGACCTTGACGACGAACATGGACTTGCATTTCTCCATCGAGATCAGCTGCAGCTGCGCCATCTTCAACCGCGGGGAGTTCGTTTCCCGCTCGAACTGGTTCACCTGCCGAGGTAAAATAAGCTATGCTCTTCCTAGCCGCTCACTACCACAGATTACACGGACGAGGTGTTTCGATTTTCCTTTTAAGCTCGGTTCACGGTAAAAAAAAAAAACCTGTACAAACCAAACGAATACGCGTCAAATTCAAGGTAGCTATTCTTTTGGCTCGGTCCATGGTTATCGTGTAAGTAAACAACCCTGGCCTTCACCGTTACTATGAACCTTCGCCATAAATAATAGCTACTTTCATTTTCATACGCGTTTTTCATCGGGAACCGAGCTTAATAGGATAATCAGTCTACCTTGTCTGTGTGTTGTATTTTTAAGAGTAGGTGCNCCGCTCACTACCACAGATTACACGGACGAGGTGTTTCGATTTTCCTTTTAAGCTCGGTTCACGGTAAAAAAAAAAAAACCTGTACAAACCAAACGAATACGCGTCAAATTCAAGGTAGCTATTCTTTTGGCTCGGTCCATGGTTATCGTGTAAGTAAACAACCCTGGCGTTCACCGTTACTATGAACCTTCGCCATAAATAATAGCTACTTTCATTTTCATACGCGTTTTTCATCGGGAACCGAGCTTAATAGGATAATCAGTCTACTTTGTCTGTGTGTTGTATTTTTAAGAGTAGGTGCCTATTAAATTTTGATACTAATGAAACTGTGAATTGGGAGACAACGTTAAAATGAAAGGGTAGCATTTAATTGGGGGGGGGGTTGAAGTTCTTTATTATTTAGCAGTAGAATAAACCACACAGAGTGTAAAATTTTAACGACCTGCAGACATTCATATAAACTGGTAATATTACGATAGTAGCTTCGTCAGTTCTGACGCCGTCATACCACGTAGTCCCTCCTATGATATTTGAGAGTAGTTGAGCACACTCATTAGTAAGTCTGATTAGTTTTCCCGTTTCTGTTTTGGGCGAGAATCACTACAGTTGGCAGAGCGGAACCACAGAATAGGGGCTATCAGTATTTCATAAAATCAGACAACTTACAATTACACCGACTTTACAACTATCGTATTGAAACTGATCAAAAACTGCACTGGTAAATATTTCTGTACGTTTTGCATGTCATCATATTTTCCATTTTGGTAGTCGTCGGTTTCGGATGAGAGCTGAGTTTAATTCAAAATAAAGTGGCTGTTCTTCTGACCTTGGAGATATAAGTCTGTGTTGTGGTATGGTTTATGTTATGCAGAAATAAAGTCCCGAATTGTTAAACGGTTGAAGAAGCAGTGACGGAAAGATGACTGCTTTATTATACAGCTAGCTATATTGCACCTAAAATAAGTTTTGTGTTGGAGTCTTGGATACTTAAAAACCAGATACATTAATTAATTAAAGTGAAGTAATAATTAATCAGTACTTTACTTTGTGCCATATTAGACATCAGTTGACTGGACAGTGTGAATGTTTGTAAACGTTTTCTCAGTTACTGAATTTATTCGCAATATGGTTCATCTCAACCATTGTTCTTTGCACCGCAGTTGTGTACAAGCGCACAAAAAACAGAACAAAGAAGAGTCTGGTCGCATTAAACTAGTCTGACTTTCTTGCAACGAGCCTCGAAGCAATTCAGTAGTGTTCGAACACGCATGTCAGCTTTCTCCTCGCACTGGACCTACACGCGCACTAAACTACCTTTTACACATCACACCACTTGCGAATTTGGCTCGCCACTTCGAGGAGAAAACCTACAAGACACTAATGGACCGNGGGGGGGAGGGCTTCACTCCCTCGTCACAAGTGTTGACACTGTCTCTCCTCGCCAAAAACAAATTAAATCCTTGATTGCAAACACTTCACGTATCACTGAAAATTCTACGATTTCCGGAATCATATTAAGATGCACGCTCACGCGGTAATTAGATACGATTCGAAACACAGAGCGGCTCGCTTATAGTACAAAATACTACACAAATTTCCATCAGCACAGTAACACGTTCATTTCTAGCGGAAACTGTTCGGCGAAGTTTGTCTGTCTGAGAGCCAATCAAAGCGGCACGCACACAAGAAAATGGCAGTATTTAAACATTTCAGACAAAGTTTAAATTTGTGAATTCAGTTGTTGCAAATAAGAAATATTTTGTTTCTTACCGTACTTAAGGGGACGTAGTATGTGTTTCATAATAGCAGTTAATGATCTGTGGGATTATTATTTTGTGATTGCGATACGAACCAGTCGTAAACTAGAGAAGTAGTGCGGTTTACGAAGGAGATGCTCTCAAACAAAAGCATCACGGAGGGATGCTGCACTCTGAGCTTCGCAGTGTACAGTTCTGGACAGTGCATGATGTACAGTGCTCGATGCTCACGCAATATGCATTAGTTGGTAAATGCTTTTAACTGTTTGCCTTTACAATTATGTTTTATATCTGTTTAAATTGATGCTCGCGCAATATGTATTCAGTTAGTAAATGCCTATAACTATTTTCCTTTACAATTATTTTTATATCTGTGTGCAATAGAACCCAACAGTCTCATTTCTCTCTTCCTCTCGCTCTCTTTCTCTCTCTCTCTCTCTCTCTCTCTGTCTTTTACCCGACTAATGGTTTTAATGTACGTTATTTGGTGGCAAGCAGAAGAACAGTCTTTTCAAGTGGTGTAATGTGTACTGCATTTGTCGCACTGTAGAAAATTTTGAGGTCGGTCCTTTTGAATATTCGCTCCACTATTGTTTTACTGTGGAACATTCATTTACTATTTTATATATTCCGGTTCATTATGATATCGTGCCAATGGTGTACTTGCGTATATATCTGTCCTTTATTATTTGTTACATTACTGATTTTTCATGTACTGTATGGTTTCATATATTTTACACGTGATTCCCTCGACCCTCGTGTTAGGCTAATGGTGCATATTTGTATTAACCCGTATATGTTTTAATGTAACCTTGCTCTCGGTACAGTTGTATTATTTTTTATTCGATGTGTTGCTGGTTGTCAAGGGTTACCCATGCTAACGAGGCCTAAGAGTACCTACCGGGCCTCAAGTTGGGCTGCTGGTGTTTATATATAACACATGACTATGTACATCATGCTCGCAGAGCAAATATATATACCTTGAATTTTTTTTCGTGTACGGTTGGTTATTGCGTGTTACCCGTGTTAACTTCTATTTATGTATATATTTTCTTATATATACACTGAAGAGCCAAAAAAAAAAACTGGTACACCTGCCTAATATCACGTAGGGCCCCCGCGATAAACGCAAAAGTGCCGCAAGACGACGTGGCATGGACTCGACTAATGTCTGAAGGTATGCAGGAGGCATTGAAATCTGCGCCAATTTGAGAAAGGGTTGCACGTCTGTCACGTTTAATGATTCTCGTCAGTCGTCGTTTGTCCCGTTCGTTCACGATCTTTTTCCGGTCGCAGCGATGTCAAATATTTGATGTTTTACCGGACTCCCGATATTCACGGTACACTCGTGAAATGGTCGTACGCGAAAATTCAAATTTTATCGCTATCTCGGAGATGCTATGTCCCATATCTCGTGCGCCGAATGTAACACCACGTTCAAACTCACTTAAATCTTGATAACCTGCCATTGTAGCAGCAGTAACCAATCTAGCAACATTGCCAGACGCTTGTTGTCTTATATAGGCGCTGCCGACTGCATCGCGTTACTCTGATTGATTCCATGCATCTGTTATTTGCATACGCACGACTGTACCATTTTTTTTTGGCTCTCCAGTGAATATAGCCAGGATGGTGGTGGATAAAGGAAGGCTAGCAATCGTTGAGGGGATCATAGTTGGCAGACACCTGTGGTATAATCCATTCACGGTATCTTCGATACTTTTGAAAAGAACCTTTGAAAAATCACCCTAGGAGTTACATGTTCAATCGATTATAAAAAAATGGTATATGGAAAAAGGTTTTATCTTGCTTTTAGCACTGAAGCACCATATACATTGGTTGTTTTAAGTTTTAAGTATATTTTTTTAATAAATTTTAATAATTTGTTAAAAGTCCGTAAGAATTAACAACGGATTTTGAAGGGACATGTTGGTTATAGCTGAAAAGAAATAGTTCGTAGGTTAAATATTAATATGTATAAATTTAATGCCGTAATTGTAAAGTTAATATTGCTAAACTATATATTTACATTTTTACGTAGCACTCATGGGTAAAGATTTCACCGTTATTAATTGAAATTAAATAAATTTCAGTTGTTGTCCAGCGGACTCGTACACTCCATCTTGTTCGTTTGGGCACGTTTTTTTCAGAAGTATAACCACGCCATATTGGAGACGCTGAATTGTGGTTATAAAACTAACGTAACACATTCTTTCTACTTACAAGATAATTCTAGGTTAAGATGTAATTTTAGTATTAGCGTTGTTATTTCTGCAGTTTATCAAATAAACGTGCAAAATATAGAAAGGCATTTGAATATTTCCGTTACGTTATTCCCTTCGCAAAGAATGCAAAGGAATCGAATTTTGGTCGCCGCCAACTGATAATCGATTATTTTCGAAAGTTTTTTGTGGAGACCAAGAGATGGCAGCCTATTAGCGTTGGTTCTTCAGTGCCAAATGTTAGCCGTGACTCGTCTTTCCGCCGCATAGTGTTGTTTTTATGTTGCAGTGAAGAAGCGCGACAGTTCTTGATGGAACAGAGATGTACCTACACCGCAGGTTTCAAAATGAAAGTGATTTTGTTCGCTGAAGAGTTTGGAAATCGAGCCGCGGGCCGTGAATTCGTAGTAAATGAAACGTTAGTGCGGGGCTGGAGGAATTTTTCTCACTTATAAGTCGCACCCCAAGTTTTCAATAAATTTTTTTTTAAATAAAATGTGCCACTTATATGCGATAAAATACGGTACCATTTATCACAGTGAAATCTTTAACCTGAGTGCTACTTCCAAAAGTTTATTATGTAAAATTTAACTTTTTCCTTACAGCAAATATGTAAATAAATCTTAATACAATAAGTAAACTTTAATTAAATTATATAATTAACAGTTCCGATATATACTTCAATCTACCTTTTTGTATGTATTACAACATTTCGCTAAATTGATTAGCATTTTTTAGACATTTAGAGAATTTTATTAAAGTATATGACAGTTGAGATTACATGGCATTGTTTCTCTTCAAAAATAAATTTTGGTAGTTCCCACATGGACACTGTTAATAAAATATTTGACAGTTCCCACAAGGCACTGTTTGTTTACAAAATATTTGACAGTTCCCACATGGCACTGTTTACAAAACGTTTGACAGGTGTCACATGGCAATGTTTTGTTTACATACTGCGGAAGGATACATAATCGGCTCCCTGAAAGTATATATTTAGCAGGGTTTCAGAAAATCTTGAAGTTACCGTGAATACATTATAGTAAAGGACTAGTGTGGCTGTGAGTGTTTGTCGTATGCACGTGGCCCAGCATTTGTGTGTGCTATTTCAGGCCCGACACTCCTACATGCATCGGTAACATTGCAATGCACTTGTATNGTGGCCCAGCATTTGTGTGTGCTATTTCAGGCCCGACACTCCTACATGCATCGGTAACATTGCAATGCACTTGTATGCGTACCTTACTTTATTTTATTTACATGTTGTCCAACTATGCTTATAACAGGGTTTAAGGCCTACTTATCCTTATCTCTTTGATTGCAGTCAGAAGTGATCCCTGTAATATGAATTTGACAACTATAGCTTTAGTGGATGGTAAATGGCAACTAACTATGCTTATAGGAAGGGCTATAGCCTAATTTGCCCCACTGCCCTGTTTGATGTCGGGAGCGACGTGTATGATTNTTCGTACCTTACTTTATTTTATTTACATGTTGTCCAACTATGCTTATAACAGGGTTTAAGGCCTACTTATCCTTATCTCTTTGATTGCAGTCAGAAGTGATCCCTGTAATATGAATTTGACAACTATAGCTTTAGTGGATGGTAAATGGCAACTATGCTTATAGGAAGGGCTATAGCCTAATTTGCCCCACTGCCCTGTTTGATGTCGGGAGCGACGTGTATGATTTAAATTTGATGACTATGGCTTCAGCAGAAGGGAAGTTGTGGTTAACTATGTTTACACGAGGCCTTATGGCATAATTGAGNTTTAAATTTGATGACTATGGCTTCAGCAGAAGGGAAGTTGTGGTTAACTATGTTTACACGAGGCCTTATGGCATAATTGAGCTGGCCACCCTGATCGTCGTCGGGAGCGATGATTGATATGAATTAGGTGACTATAGCTTCGGCAGATAGTAAACTGTGTCCAACTATGCTAATAAGAGGGATTAAGGCATACTGACCCAACCAATCTGTTCGTCATCGGGTCTGATGCCTATGTTATGAATATTTGGTGACCACAGATTCAGTAGATGAGAAATGGTGGTCAAATATGCTTATGAGGGTTTAAGGTATAATTGATCAAACCACCCTGGTCGTATCGTGTCAGAAGTGATGCCTATGGTATGAATTTAGCGACTATAGCTTCTGTGGATGGGAAATGGTGGCCAACTATGCTTATAAGAGGGCTTAAAGTATACTTATCTACCACTCTGTTTGCCATCAGGGATGCTGCCTATGTTATGAATTTGATGGCTTTATCTTAAACATCTCGGAAATTATGGATAACTATGTTTATAAGGGGGCTTAAGCCATTAATGACCCTACCACCCTTATCGGCATCAGGGTGATAAATATTATATGAATTTGGCAACTTTATATTAAACAGATCAGAAATCATGTCCACCTATGCATATAAGAAGTCTTATGGTATAATTGACCAGACTACCCTGATTGGCATCAGAGGCGATGCATGTGATATTAATTTGACAGCTATATCTTAAACAGTTAGGAAATTATGGCTAACTATGCTTATAAGTTTGTGGGAATCGGATATAAACGTACTGCACTTGATGTAATTAACTTGGGTGTGATTAGCATAGGCATAGGTCGTATAATATGCTTGTAACAAGGTGGAGTGACAGCACGAAGTAGCAGGAGAGGGCGATTATATTCCAAGATGGCAGACGGTTCTGACACCAGACCATTGTGGTTGTATATATTACTATAAAAAATATTTTACATGTATTATTTCTTTCGAAATATATTTATCAGAACCTATAATATGTGACGAAAAATTCAGTTTATTTTATATATAAATAAATATATACATCATTAAAACCTGTGCTGGCACCTATGCCTTGAGACTCAGTCAACTAGGGCATCTGTCTACCAATCCAAGGTTTGGCAGATCACCGCTACTCACCTCCACAGCCTTTTATACTGTATTAAAACATATCACGCCGATAGAGACGAGTATCTGTATACAGCACATGGAAAATCGCCCTTAGCCTCCAGCCAACACCAGCCCTCCTAGCAGCCGATGAACACATTAAGCGATACCAGCACTGCCTAGCATACAGTGAGGGAACCATTATGGCACCCCTGACAGGCGATGTAATAATCTTCAAAAATGGTGACCGACACTAGCACCACCTATTCTCTGTCTTATGTAACTTGGCAAGATTTTGACAGTATGACGAAAGTAGGGTCAATGTTTATTTTTCGTTTATGTCTCCTTTCACCATCAGCTGGTGCGTCAAGTGGAGGCTGTATATTTTATCAACACGCTATAAGCTAATCCACTTGCCATTGTACTGTAACACTGAACAAATTTTAAGGTATTTTAGACTGACAATCGTCTAAAAAAATGTGTAGGTTATAAAAGAAAATATATAAAACCTTGCATAAAAACTAAATATTTGCTAACTCTTTTTTAATTTGTCCGAGACAGCTAATTTGGGTTAACATTTGCGAGACGGTAGTTGTAGTTCCTATCACACTTTGGACGTCATAGCTAATATAACTGGAACTAAAAATTATTCGGGATACTTGATTGACAATACACTTTTATTCGCCAACAACTCACCAACGACTATTGCAAATCAGTAACTCTGCTAATACTGATACTAAACAGTTCGAGTTGGAAATATATGGCATGGAATAATGCAAAAATTGTTTTAAAACTATTCATGCGCGTTCCACTTTCTTCGTTGTATTAATACAATTAAGTAACAACATGGAAACAATGAAATGGGTTTCCGGTAGAACAACATGACGATTATTAGACATAGACGAACGATTACTAGCCCAATAGATGTTACTAGTAATCAAAATTGCTGTACATGAAATATATGTTAATTTAAAAATTATGCAGATCTCGCAGAAAAATAAAACTATCGGTATATGTTCGTAAATGTGTTATTTTACACATGAAAGCTATTTTTTTTTTTGTGGCTGGTAATGCTTTGGGAAAGATAGCGCACATGGCAGGGTGAGTTGTGAGCTGAGAGCATTACTCAACAGATAGTAGCATGTTTGCCTGCCTCTTGATCCTATCTTTTTTTAAATTGAATTTTCTTCTATTACTTGCTCGAAACGACACGAATTTAAAATATATTTAGTAAAATTATTAGAAAAAAAAATTCAAAATTATTATGCAATATTTCTGTTTGCTTTTGGGATTAATATCAAGCGCATATGAAAAGCATTGATGGAGAATAGGGTTACGGCATGAAAAAAACTCTCTAAGTTTTGTAGTTGCATTTCGTTTGTTTTCGGATCGTTTTATTGTGCATTTCATTTTGAACACCTATACATTACTACTTTATCACGAAGTTTAGTTGGTAACTCTAACAACCGCAGTTTTGGGACCACGTAAAATAAAATGTACTAATTAATCTAGGAACTCTTTCTTATCGCGTATTTTCTGCTTGTCTGATGTGCGCCGGCAGTGCACTCAGAATAGTCAACTTAATATTAACTTGTGTTCGTTCGTGCATTAGCTGATACAGGATTTTGTAAATGGCACTGTGTTTGTTTCGTATATGTACATCAAGTTGCCACTCACTGACTGTCATAATCTTGCCAAGTTATATGAGACGGGCAATAGCAAACGATATGAGAACCAAGATGGTGCAAGACGAAACAAGATGGCTGCCTACATAAATCCAAGATGGCAGCCAACCGCAGACGATAACCAAGATGGCAGTTGGAGTGAGATGGAGCTAGCGGGAAGGAATGACAGAGCAGGAGGTAACAAGGTGGAATGACAGAGCAGGANGGCAGTTGGAGTGAGATGGAGCTAGCGGGAAGGAATGACAGAGCAGGAGGTAACAAGGTGGAATGACAGAGCAGGAGGTAACAAGGTGGAATGACAGAGCAGGAAAATGGAAAAGTCTAGAAACATGGTGGTGANTGGAATGACAGAGCAGGAGGTAACAAGGTGGAATGACAGAGCAGGAAAATGGAAAAGTCTAGAAACATGGTGGTGAGGTGAAATGATAGAGCATGAGGTGACATCCAAGATGGAGGTGCACTGGGTCCCAATATGTCGTATGTAGGTCAAGGTCATCCAAGATGGCCGATACAATATGGCGGCCAGTCTTCTGGTCATATGGCAGATGCAATGTGTGCTCGGACATACTAAATAATATTACTCACTAAAGCTTTCGTTTTACCACCTATGGATTGCATCTCACGCTTCAGCAGCAGGGAGAATTATTGCAATGGTGAAGAGAAGATCGAATGCAACTGCGAGAAAAATAGTAGTGCCCCGAGAACACCTATCAATTACCAGCAACGTCCGCTACGTTTTTCACACGATAAATATCCAGAAGCGACCCCGCCGAGAATCGAACGTGAGTGGAAGGCTTGCGAACTACTCGCACTGACACCATGAGCCTACGGTTCACGTTAAAGCGGTCGCCTAGTGAGGGGAATGTTTGTGTGAGTGAGGCAAAAATCGATGAAGCATTACATGCGAAGCCAACAGGCGTATGTAAATCGGCATCGCCTCTACGCGCATGCCAATGCGCTAGCGTACAGTTGTTTCGTCGAAATCGTAGAACATAGAGTATTTAAGCGGTGACCCTATAACTTTATTGGACACTGGTCTGTAGCAAAGTCCAATGCATACCTCTACATAGTTTTGCATTTATCTGGTTCGTTATTTTTGAGATAAAGCCGTCTGAAAATATCGATTTTAGCTATGTTGCTAGCAATTAAATCGATGTTTCCAATGTGTGCAATGTCTTGAAACTACCATTCCGTCATATTTTGGAATGTACTTTCTTTTCGGAGGTAAACATATTAAGGGTTCGTTTAATAGTTTCGTCAAAAAAACGCTTTTTTTCAAAAATACTGCAACACATTTCAAGCGTTAGGTAGGCGACGCCTTAAGGAAGCAAATAATCGGTCAAATTATGCAAGCTGTTCTGTGTGTGAGAGGTCACCAACTCATTTTGTCCCCTTCTTTCCCTACTCACCAGAGACTTAGTGGGATGAAACCTACGAATCCTAGTCACATTACACATTATACATACCACAGACAAAGCTAAATATGTATGTGTAAATAAATCATGCAATAATTAAAAAATACCATTATAGTAATGATTAACCCAATAAACTAAAATAAACACTTTAAAATATCTAATAAATGTCGTATATTGTAAAATAAAACTTTACTTGACGATTATCTGCTCTTTTGAAATTAAATATACGTTTATCACTTATTTATTCTACAGTCAATGGTTTGGTGTTCCTAGTCAATCTTTTCTATGGCCGGAGGATGAGTCGGCAAGACAATTAACGACTAGGCTTTCTTTCCTCACTTCACAGCAGGCTTGCATGCACCGGCGCGTCTAGGGACCACTACACTTTCACACGCGAGTCTAATTAGCACACTTACTTAAGACAGGACCACCCAGCAGACGGACAAAACGACTCAGTGGCGGCTAGTGAGTTCGAATGTAGGTGAAGCGCCGTGAAACAATTTGCAGTTTACTGCCTTGGGAAAGGGCTGCTACCAGGAGTGTATCACTATAAAAATATTAAAGTTGTGATAATGAAACTGATAGTTATCTTTTGAAAATTACCTTACAAATAAAATATTTATTTATATAAACACACTTAAAAAGACTGCCAACCTGTACCGATCGCAATAGGCCAACTGCTCCCTCAAAACATGTATTTTAGAGATAACTGTGGATATAAAACTTAATATATCTGTTTGAGATTCACGATTCAGTAAAATACAATCTTCCATTCCCTCTGTTTTAAGTTATTTATGTTTATACGTTTTAACGGGAGTAGGTTGGGAAGAACTGACTGAAGTTAACGGTAGAAAATACTGCGTAGCATTGCGTTTTGGTCCCAGCCAGTGTGTTGACTTTTTGCCTGTGATGTGAAAACTTTGTTTATGTCAGAAGGCAATCAGCTAACATCACCGCACTAAGTTGTACGAACGAAGGCCAACCGCGCATTTTATATTCAAGTGCTTTTGCTACATTTATAGCGATTTTTGACTAGCAGTTTGACGAGTTGGTCCTGGTTTAGTGGACAGGTTACTTCCCCGGAATGTACCCGTTATGCAAAAGTTTGTTAATTATATCACTTTTTCCCGTAAGGAAAAATGTTAGCAGCCAAAGCTAGGTTCCTCTATCTTGTAGAAATGCCTACATTTCGCACAATATCTCAAAAACGGTGCGACATAGACAAAAAAAGGGGGTGCGTTTACTTATTTACGCGCGTTAGAAGTTGTACTTCTTTGGCGTGACTAAAATAAAAGTTTCGCGCATAACCTCAAATTCTTGAAAATACTTTCAAAATTTTATTATACAATTTTTGATACTGACAAATTTTTCACAGCACAATGTAAGTAAAATAAATTAATAAGATATATATTTACAATTAATTACTAATATAAATGAAATGTTTTTCAATTTGCTTATTACATGAACTGATTTTCTTTAGGTTTTAAATATAACTACGTGCTATGGTGTGTAACTTGCGTTTGCATATAGCTAGGCGATACGCTCATAACCTCAAATACAATACAATTTTTGTCACTAACGAATTTTTCACGGCACAGACGATACGCGCATGCGCATTGGGTCATACCTCTACCACGTTCACTGTCGAATTTTGTTGCACTGTGCGCACGCGCAACTTCCGTTGCACACTAAACTTTTACCCTCAACGCTCCAAAAGAAGTATAACTTCAAAAATAACGGGACAAAATTGGTTGGAAACTTAATTGTAGACAATGAAAGAGTCGGCTTCGACACGCTCTTACCTTGAGATAAGAGGCAAAGGCCATAACCTCAATCTCTGTAACAGAAAGGTAGATCACCAGCCATTGAAATGTTGGGGAAGTGTCTTGCGCAGCACATAGCCTACCCCTAAGCAGGCAATATTCTGGCTCTTAGTCCCACTCAAGCGTTAACAAAAGAGGGCTACGCTGACTTTATTCATTCCAATGGTATACTCGCTACCAACAAGGCTGTAANACTCAAGCGTTAACAAAAGAGGGCTACGCTGACTTTATTCATTCCAATGGTATACTCGCTACCAACAAGGCTGTAACTGTCCTTCAACTCCTCGACGCTCATTATTTTGCAACCTACATCCTACATTTCCATGTGAAGGAGTATGAGAACCATGATAATGGACAGTCGGCCTACCTGTCTGTAAAATCTGCAAGTAGCATAAAAATTACGACTATCACTGGACAATCGGTTGGCCCCACCGTGTTTTCTCTGGTGGCAGTCGGGGTGAGGTCGGACTCGTGGTGGCAGGAGTTGAAACTCCGCATTCTNACTCAAGCGTTAACAAAAGAGGGCTACGCTGACTTTATTCATTCCAATGGTATACTCGCTACCAACAAGGCTGTAATTGTCCTTCAACTCCTCGACGCTCATTATTTTGCAACCTACATCCTACATTTCCATGTGAAGGAGTATGAGAACCATGATAATGGACAGTCGGCCTACCTGTCTGTAAAATCTGCAAGTACCATAAAAATTACGACTATCACTGGACAATCGGTTGGCCCCACCGTGTTTTCTCTGGTGGCAGTCGGGGTGAGGTCGGACTCGTGGTGGCAGGAGTTGAAACTCCGCATTCTAGAGAAGATATGGAAGGGGAACCCATCTCACGGTGGGCCTGCGCAGTGAGCGGCGACACAGATCCTTGTCCTGGACTGACAAAAAGGGTAAATATAGCACTCCTGCAGCAGCGCGGATATTAAATGATCTAAGCTCTCGGTAATAATGTGGCAAGTCCCTGGAGGCGCTTGGAAGCTGGAGAATGGAGCTTTTCTCGGTCAACCGGTGTGTTGCAAGACGTGTACTGCGCTGATAAAGCATGTCTTAATGCCTGGACCATTTGGTGGGGAAGGGGTGGTAGGTTTTAGTCTCCGGGAAAAGTTTCCGGCCATGGAAATCTTCCACGTTATGGATAGATGTTCCCTTGAAACCTTAAGGTAGTAAACTTTTGCATGTTGCATACACCTGAACGCAGATATCTCTACTACTAGATTTGTAATTTCATATATGGCCCCACAGTCAGAGGTCATTATAATTAGTTTACATTACACAGGGGCCGCATTGGCTGAGCGGTAGGCCTGCTCGCCTCCCACCAAGGCGAACCGGGTTCGATCCCCAGCCGGGTCACCGGACTTTCGCATATGGCAATCGTGCCGGACGATGCCGCTGGTTGGCGGGTTTTCTCAGGGATCTTCCGTTTCCCGCTTCATTCCGGCGCTGCTCCATACTAACCTCAATCACACTCGATGGCTTTCAAGACCTCGCTGTTAAGACCCGTCCATATTTCTTTACTCACTTTACATTACACGACATGACAAGTAGATATTGGAAAGAACTTATCAGCTACCTTTTTGGCCTTTTTTAATAAATTATCTGATGTTATGATTTATTTGTACTGCAAAACGACGAAGAAATTTCGAAAAATTTGATGGTACCACAGAATTAGATAAATATGCTAAGAGAAAAATTTTAGATATTCTACTCTCCGCCGTATTGTCAAGCTACTCAAGCTTCATAGCATTAGTGAAGATGATGTCCACGCTTCGCCATGCTGAATAGACATAGTCGTGTATTAGAATATTAAGTATTTAGTTGTAAGTGCGAACGAAGACACATTATTTATTTTTCCGGTGTTAAGGTATAAGGTCTATGGTGCTATTCGTAGACTTTTGGTGAGGTACACTGATCTTCGTTTCGTTTACATGTAGCAAACACTGGCTCTGCATTTCCCAGTAATACCTACTATAGGCTATTCTCGGTAAAGTAAGCAATTGGTCCCGCTAAAATTTTCCTTTCATCCGATTTGTATCTTTCCCATCACTTTTCAATACAAACATTGCCATGCGACTAATAAACACAAGGTGTACATTACACCGCTCTCAAAATTTAGCATATGTGGCTGCAATTAAATATATTTATTAGTGATCATTGTTGGGAGTGCCTTAGAAAGTGCTCACTTTACCGTGAATAGCCTATATCAATACCATGGCATTCGTTTTCTAATGTATCCCTGTTGTCATTAAAAAAATATATTTTGTGTAGTTATAACATCGTTACATTGAAGCACGGTCATAGTATGCGTAATACACTAGCAAAGCAGGTATTTGTATAATAAAGTGTTGTGGTGATGAAGAGTTGAAACAACGCGGGTTTAATAGTTGTAGTGGGAAAGAAGCCGTCCAGTGTTGGCAATACTGTTGGCTGTTCACAGTTAATTGAGCGCCGTTGGTAGCCCTGCCTATGATCTACTTTCCCTCTCATTTTGTAAAATTATGTAAAATTAACATTGCCATGGACCACACCAATGTACTCACGCGTCAGCCAAATGAAATCTTGCGCAATATTTAGGAAAACAAATGGCTGATATTAAGTTATTTATATTCTTATGTGTACAAAACAAGATAAATTTTTATCAGGGGCCAAAAATTTAAACATTTCACTCACAACACAATGCCAAGACATAAAAATATTTTCAATAAATCGTTGCTGAATCAACCGTGAATCTGAGTGCAAGGGTTAATTACAGCGCCTATGCAGTTATGCACAATTTTGTTTTTCAGAACGTGCTCGCCTTACCGTGAACAACCATTAAGACTGAGACAAAATGAAGTTAACATAGAGCGCGTTGTATTACCTTTGTGTTAACTCCGTGCCAGGATTTCTTATAAGATCAAACCTGTGTTCACACTAGAGTTAAGGAAGGCATGTCTTTGATAAGTTGTAGATTAGTAGTCTTACTTCCAATATGTTGTACGTGAGATTTTATAAACGCTTGTGTATATATGCAGAAATTTAAAAATAAACGTACATACGAGCAGTTGTTATAATACATAATACTTCTTATTGCTAATGATCAAAAATATCCTCATACTTAACATACATTTACGACAATTTACTCCCAGCATTTACTTAAACTCCAGAATTATTTCCAATAGATTATTATTTAAATACACCCAAAATAAAGTATTAACTTCCTCATATGTTGCAATCGTAACATGATACATAAAATAATAATTCAGTTGGAAGTTGATAGGAATAAATATCTACACAGAAAACAAAACAAAATAATTGTTAATTGAATCTGATTGGCAAAAACTACGTTAGCTTTGCGTTATGTTGAAGTTGGATCAACTTCTCACGTGGAAAATTCACATCCGCGTCGTTCTTAAGGTCCCCGCCTACGTGTAGCGTGTTTGAGGCTTAGAAGCAGTGAGCAATAAGGACGTCACCGAACTGCGCTCCTAGTGCCACATCGCCCCTATGCGCAAGCCGCTGAACTAGCGTACAGTGTTTCCGCCGTGCTGCGTGTAGCTACGGGATTTTAAGCGGTCGCCCGGTCATTTAATTGCTGTAATGTCTGAAGCAGAGTTGAGTGCAGGTCTCTATAAATGTTTCGCCTGTTCCCGACCAGTTTATTATGAGATACAGCAGCGTGAAAAAGCCCCATTTAACTATGTTCGAGAGCTCGTAAATAGCATTTCATAGTGTGCATGACGTATTGAGAGTATTATTCGTACCTCATTTGAAGTGTGTTTTCTTTTAATGCATCGTTATAATAATAACACGTTTAGTGGTTTCGTAAAAAAAAAAAACACTGTTTTCAAACACTAAAGAATGCAATTCGAGTGCCACGTATGCGGCGCCTTTAATTAGAGGCGATTACACTGCAGCGCAACCTATACCTGACCGTAAAGACTACGCAAAGTTAACGCAAGGAACTCAATTTTAGGAACTCACTTACCTGGCACTTGAACTGATTTGCAGAGGGTTTAAAATAAAAATGTTTACGAAACTATCAAACGTGCGTACAACGCGCTGATCTCCGAAAAAGAACACACACTGCAGACGAGGCCTCCTGAATACTTTCAAGACGGCACGCATGTTAGTAACACCATTACAGAGCACTCTACATAGCTGAAAACTGCTTTTGTAAAGCGCTGTATCTCAAAATATAATAGTCAAAATAATACAAAAATGCTTAAGGGCCCTGCGTCAAAACTTGCTACAGTCAATTTACGGTTACGTCCAAATTTTCTGAAGCCCTGCTAAAGTTCTACCTCCAGAACATTTCTCCCCGTTAAAACAAAGCTTAATTGAGTCTAGAAAATTACACCAAAGGGAAAACGCCCTGAATTCGTGCACATTCGATGTATTAATACGCGCGTTATTCGGAAATTAAGGTCCGAATCGCCGTAGCTAATCGAATGTCGCGCGAACATTATAACGCGCATACGCACTGACTCCCGGCATGCCTTGCTCGTCAAACGACGCAATTTGCATTGGTATTGTTGCAGTGTGCTGTTAACAGTGTCAGTTAAAAATGTTTCAAACAATTTAGCAGTAGGCCGACTTTGAAATACTGTCAGTGATTCGGTTTTTGACAGCAAGGAACGTTTCAGCAGCGGAAGTTCATCAACAGATAAGTCAAGTGTATGGCCCCAATGCGATGAGTGACAGCAAAGTGCGTAAGTGGGTGAGAGCTTTCAAGGACGGACGGGAAAATGTCCATGATGAACCGCGATCAGGCCGACCATCGGTGATCACAGAAGATTTTGTCAAAGCCGTGGACGAAAAGATTCGTGAAGACCGGCGATTTACAATTTCAACTTAAGTATTGGAATTTCCGAATGTGGGTAGAACAACTTTGCACAAAATTGTCTCTGAAAATTTGCAATTTCACAAATTGTGCGCACGTTAGGTTCCCAGGCTGCTTACTGAGGAACACAAAATGAAAAGAATGGCTTGTGCTCTTAATTTTTTGGATCGATATCATAAGGAAGGTGATACATTTTTAGAGAAGATTGTCACAGGGGACGAGACGTGGGTTTCTCACATGACCCCAGAGTCTAAACGTCAGTCAATGGAATGGCGTCATCCGACATCACCAGTCAAAGTCAAGGCCAAGCGGACATTCTCAACACGCAAGGTTATGGCAACCGTATTTTGGGATAGACATGGAGTCATGTTAGTCGAGTTTATGCAGCAAGGGACAACAATCAATGCAGCCGCTCACTGCGCTACCCTGACTAAACTTCGACGTGCAATACGAAATAAGCGACATGGTCTTCTGACATCTGGAGTTTTGTTGCTGCATGACAATGCCAGACCCCATTCTGCCATTCACACCCAAAATCTGATCAGATCTTTTGGATGGGAACAGATTGACCACCCAACGTACAGTCCAGACTTGGCGCCAAGCGATTTTCCCTTGTTCCGCTACCTAAAGGCGTTTCTTGGCGGCAAGCGCTTCGTCACAGATTACGAGGTGAAAGAAAGAAGCAGTTACAGACTGGTTATCCTCACAGGTGACAGACGTCTATGACTTAGGCACACAAAAGCTTATAGAAAGTTATGACAAATGTTTAAACACATATGGAAACTATGTAAAAAAAATGGAGAAACATGTAAGGAATTAAATAAAAAAAGGTTTTTGAAAAAATCTGTGATGGTTTATGTTTTATACGAAATCGGACCTTACTTTCCGAATAACCCTCACATTTCACTTAATAACCATTTCTTACTATAGTAACGCCGCCGTAACTTACGACGTGTGAGTTCTGCCAATGTCAGGCCACTTCTCCCCGGGAAAAGAAAAAATTGTATGAAGGTGGTACGGCAGGTGGGAGGGAGTGCCTGCAGATTCGTCTGTCCACCGGCCAGCTACCTGTGGTTTGTGATTTGTA
Organism: Clitarchus hookeri; assembly: GCA_002778355.1. Lineage (NCBI taxonomy): Eukaryota > Metazoa > Arthropoda > Insecta > Phasmatodea > Phasmatidae > Clitarchus > Clitarchus hookeri. The sequence goes on along the minus strand of NQII01003233.1, from coordinate 497,780 downwards.
AGTCATTCTGACTCTCTCTTTCACTTGGGTAGGCGAAGCCAAGTCCGTTCTTATGGCTGGCGCGACTATAGGCATTATCCACACACCTATTTTCTCCCTGTTTTATTGGTATTACCTAGTTAATAACCAAATATTATAGATAATAGAAAAAATTTACGTAAAAGTGTAATTTAACCAAAAATAAAGTACTTTTATGTCAACATAAATTTAAAACGCTTGTGATGCGTGGTATATTTAGGGAAGATAGAAACACGTCCTACATTAGGTGAATTTTTAAAGATTTGGTTCAAAAATCGCGAACAACCCCGCAAAAATATACTATACAGACTTCGTACCAATAAAATGCTAGGATCACCGCCCAAAGTCCCGCAGGTACACGCAGCACGACGAGAACACTGCACGCCATTTCTAAGACTTGCGTTTAGTGGCGATGGCGCACTTGGCTGGAGTTTGGAGTGGAGAGGTTTTGGCGGCCTTCAAAACCGCGCTCTTGAGAGCCGACGAGGGCGAAGAGAGGTGAGTATGGAGCAGCGC